>JAUEKT010265849.1:0-12271 GCA_031762655.1 Doris verrucosa
AATTTTCTTTAAAATTCTTCAGCTCGAGGGGGACGTTGTCCCCCTCACCCCCTACCAGGGCTCTGCCCTGGACCCGTCACCTATGTCGATAGCAAAATACTCGATTTTCATCATTTGCTGTGGGGAGCACTGATAACAGAGTTTTTTTTAGATGATTGCCTTTACATTTGTGTGATAAAATATTTAACATTATAAAGAAAAGTTCTAAAACAAAAACAATTTAAAAATTCACAACCTGTTTATAAACATGAAAGTATAAGAATTTATATTCCAAAAATTTGTTTGATCAGTTTGGGCATATTATATGGTAAACAATAAAGAGTGGTTGGTAGGAAATAATACTATTCTTTTACGTTTTTGGCAACTTTAAAAAATGAGGAAAATTTGGATTTTTTATATCTTTTAAACTTTAATTATTATAGAAAAACGGCCCTCACCATTGTAATCAGTGCCTCAAAGTCTACTTGAGGCACATAATAAATTTGGATAAACGAAATCTTGTTGTGCAGCGTAATTGTCGTCTCGATGAGGGCTGAGACATGTTCTGGTGGAAAGCTTTCCCTTTTCTTTTTGTTCTTCTTCATGTTTACTTACTGACTGAGTTTAACAGTGTGAGTGTCATTGTGCATTTTAATTGTTGACTAATATTTAATTTTGTATATATCATAATATATGAAATTGAATCATGCACAGGTCTAATGGACATGGTCTATTATTCTTTATGTTGATTAAAACAACAGTACATCAGATGATATAGAAACACGGTGGCTGAGTGATAAGAGCATCAGACTGCTGACCGAGAGGTACATGGTTTGAGCCTCATTCACGGCCATCATGCATTTTCCTTGAGCAAGGAACTAATTCTAATTCCTTCACCTCTCTCGGGTGTAATTTAGTACCTGGCTATAGGCAGAATGCGTACAGGCAGGTTTGCTGTATGCTCCCCTGGAAAGTTGAGAAGGACTCTCGAACAAAGTGGCCCGCTGGACTGTGTAAATGATGTACAGTCTGAGCTTGCACTTCTGCAGGGATACAGAGTATAAACCCATATCTTTATATTTATATGGAATATATTTTATTGACAAAAGTTAAACGAGAATGTATTGTTTCACTGGCACAGATGCCTCAGATGACGGTGAACATGATGAAGAAGACAGAAAGCTGATGCCTCCTCCGTCCTGGTTGCCCCATCAGTCACAAAGCATTAGTGTACTTTCAGGCGGCGACACTTTGACAACAGGTACATTTTTTGGCCCAATGCCTAACTTTTATTCATGTGCTGTACTCCTCAGAGTGTGTTTAAGCCTCATGATTCATGGATGTCAAAGTATTCTGTTGCGTGTACAACTAAGCCGAGCTAGCATATTATATAAGTTGATTGTTACAGGAAAGTTAAAGGTCAAAGACTTTTACCATCAAAACAAATTTCTGCTTTAAGACACAACAGAGGGGCCTTATTAACATTTGTGTGGAGATCTAGGAAAACCCGTCGGAAGTCGCACAGGCTTGTTTTGAGAAAATGGCACTTGAAGTAAGAATTCAAATTTTTTTGAAAAATGAGATTTTAAGGTCAGCATGTTATTTTATTTTTCAAGTTTCTTTTCTAAAATTGCATTTCAAACTGATGTCTAGAAGAACTTGAAATTTGCCGTTAAATCAGGTAATATCATGCAGATGAAACTAGCTTTTATCCTAAAATGATTGGCATTTCATGTAGAAGACATCTCTTTGTTTAAGGCCTATTTTCAATCATTTATTCGATACAATGCCTCTCATGATTTACATCAATTTAAAGGTTGGGAAATACTCTACCACTCTTTAATACTTCATATTCATATCTACATAATGAGAGTTGAAAATCCATATTCTGACCAGGTGATTTCTTGACCCGATTTGATTTTGTTTCCAAAATCGCAATTTCTATAGCTCGCTTTTAAATTTGAAGAAAGAAGACTCTGAAGCTGCAAAGATGAAATTGCTTCTTCTTTTTTTCAAAGTGATAATTAGATGTAGATTTAAATCTAGATATCACTTCTGGTAAACTAAGATCTAAGTACTTGAAACAAAAAAAAATAAAAAAATCTAGATGTCTAGATTATTGACCTAATTTTGAGTAAAGGTCATAACGTCACGGTCATAACACTCTTGCCTAAGTCATTTTTTCAAGTTTTGAGAAAATAAAAAAAAACTGCACAACATTAACATGCCTTAAATAGCTTTGGTATTTTTGCAATTAGCAATTATTCTCAAAATACGTAAGAAATCATAATTATTCTAAGATGGGAAAAGAAACACTTTTCTGCTGATTATCACAATACCAGTAACTGAAAACCACCAAAAACTGACTTAGGCAAGAGTGTTATGACCGTGACGATAAATACTATTCATAGTTCAAATCTATTGTATTATCAAGATGTTTTAATGAGTACATGCCTTTCCCTATATGTCTTGAGAGCGAAGAGGAAACTTTAAATGCCATTTTCTCAATTTCATAATGCGTGCGAAATTTTGCTTTAAAATTTCATAACTTATCAACTGTAAGAGATACTAACTTTAAATTACTAGCAAAATAATCAGGGAAGCTTTGTCCCATGGATCAGAGATCTCTGTAATTTTTACTTATGGGACAATTTTTCCTGAATTGCCACACATTTGATGAATAAAAAGTTAAATAGACATTGCTGTGTGTTGCCATATAGTGGATTGGTAATTGGACTTTTGTATACTATGGCATCAATTTTGGACACTCTTTTTGGTATAAGAAAAAAACTTAATATTCTTCGTTTGGATCTCTTACATGTATTATTATCATTGTTTGGTCCTTTTCTTTAAAATCCCTTGCTGAGAAGAAACTCTATAGTCAAGGGCTTTCTGTATAGGAGAGTGCAAATAATAGATATGGTGGTCTTTCACAACTAAATTCTTACCCAAAGAAAGTCTTTGAATTGCATACAATTTACTCTTCTAAACGATTCGAAATTTATCATTACTTTTAATTGGTTAATTTATTTTAATTGGTTAATTTATTTCATTTCCTTTGAACGATAATATTTGCTTATGATTCAACTTTTTTTTATTCATTTGATTCTTTAAAGACATTTAGTAATATTATCTGAATTTTAGAGTATAGTCTTCATCCTGAACATTGTTTCAAGGCTGCTTACAATATGGGGATTTGGTTGATAGCAAAACCCAGGGGGGAAAAAAGGCAGTTCTGTAAGCCTGAAGGAATTAGGACAAATGTTTAATTGCTCTGAGGACTGTTTCTTTTCAACAATATCATTCGTGTGTATTTGCAATTACCCATATCCGAAAATGAGACAAAGTGAGGGAAAAAAATGTGTAACATTGACTGGGCATAGATATTGTTTTAAAGATGACCATCTTCCAAGGGCAGGACTGAATTGCATGTCATTAGGAATTTTTTTAATTATTTACCGTTTATTTTTGTCACAAGGGCTCAAAAACATGATAATATTAATACGAAACGTTTATCCTTATTATGCTTCCTCAAGGGCTAGCAACCAAAACAACTTATGTCCATTTTATTGAAGTTTGGGACATTCAACTCATTCTCTGTGTCATATGCCTGTCTCTTCCAAAGTGGTACATGTCCATTACTCTTGCGATGATTGATTTGTAGATTTGCTTATCAGTTGAAAAGTTTGAAGTGCATGAAAGATTAAATTAAATGGAAAGGATGGTGGACTTTTTCTCAGAACAATGATTTTGGACTTACGTTGTCCTGGTTGCTAGCCATGTAACATGGCCAACTTCTACTTTTAACAGTTAAGCAGACATACATGTCTTCTGTGACTTGCATCAATATTTGAAGATATTTTACTGATTTTTGTCACAAGGGCTAAAAAATCACTATATGTACATGTAACATGTGATCAACTTCTACTGTTATGCAGACATAAATGTCTTCTGTGACTTGCGTCATGTTGTCAGCATATTATTGACATTTCAGCGATCAGCTCTGTTAATCCTGTCCCTGAGGCAAAGCCTGGTAAGGTTTTGACCAGACAAAGCATTAAAGCTACAAGAGTGCTATCTTACTTTCCTTTTGTCACTTATTCCCCCACTTAGTTCAACTGACCCTCATAATGTACATTTACGTCTGCTTATTTTCCTTGTGTCAGTCCAATATACCCTGGGTTTCTGTCAGGTGTCGACCATGTGGGAAGGTATCATCCTATTTTCGTCCAACCCATATTTACTGTGCTATTGCTTAATGTTGATATTATTCAGTTTCTTGTTTCTATGGTGCTTTAAAAACAAGAACTCTTGTGTTCAGTCTAGAAATATGTTTCAGAAGTTTGATGAGTTACTATTTACATTGATTTTTCATGAACTTTGGTTTTCTTGTCTATCTTTATTGATTGCTCATTTAGTATTTGTCCGTTACCGTAAGCATGAAAATCGATTTCTAAGAAAACATTTTTTTGCATTTCAAATGCACTGTCACGAATATCATATATACAGTTTTATTTATGTTTAGTCACTTAATGATGTAAAAGTCATCACATTGATCAAAAGTTGTTTTTGTAATGTACAATGAGATAGAATCATTTGAATAGTACCTTCACTAATAGTACTGATAATAGTAATTGTATCAATTATAATATTGACGATGATAAGAACAAAAAATAACAACAATGCTACTATAAGAAGAATAAGAATGATAATAAAATGCATTTATAGAACATCAGCATCCATTGCAAGGGTCCTTGCCAGCAATATACAAGAAACATTTGACACATTATAATAAACAGATGTTATCACAAATGAAATTGATGCATTCGTGAAAGTTAAGATGATTTACAAAACAATTCAGTTTTGGGACATTTCCTAAAGGAGTTAAGACATGGATATCCCTTCTTGTATCATCAAACAGAGTATTCAAAGAATAATGACAGAATGTTCATTTGAGGAGGGTGGCTTTGTGTAAGATGATACACATCTTAATATGATAATTCCCAGCACTTGTGAGAGGGAGTGCCACAGTCAATTCATTTATATACGCTATGAACTTTTAAAAATGTTGCAAGACATGGGATATTTCCTCTCTTAGGTTATTTTTAATTATCACTCCTAAAGCTTTGTTTTGCATTCATTGCAACCTTCCAGTTAAAACTTTTGTATGCCAAGGACAAGAGAATTGCAGCAGTCTTAAAATGTTACTGGTAAAAAGGGAATGAACCAATAATTTTTTTGTTGTGTTCACTGATTTAGTTTGCATTTCTGAGGTGAAAGTGTAAAAACTAACTTAGTTTAGTAATATGACCAATCATGGTCAGAAATTCATAAATATAAAATGCAAAGTGTTTTAACAAAGGGACTATTTTTAGCTTAGTTTTCTTTAAAGAAATGTACATCCAGATCAACATGTTTGACAAAATTGCCAGCCTGACATGAGGATTCAGAAAAGAATAAGATGATACTTTCATGAAATGACTATCATAAAAAAAAGATAAGATTTTTAGGAATTTAATCCTCCCTGTATTCAAGACAATCTTTTTAAAAGAAAACTTCTGGCCCCCTGTCTTCCCATCAATAGTTGATTTGTTGATTCGATTTAAACAGTTCATCTCTTCATTTAATTTAGCTGACGTGATTTTGCATACGTTTTAGTCGTCAATTTTTTAACTATTCATTCTTTTTGCAATTGAATTTTCACCCTGTTTTGCTTTTGGTTTTCTAAGCACTATTAAGGATTTAAACATTAAAAAAAAAAGAAGCAAAATAAGAAAACCTAAACCAAATGTAATGTTAACTACAACTTTCTTTTTCCTTTTGCCTGTTTCCACTAGCATGGCTGCTGAATTTGATGTCTTTGTTCTCAAAGAGGTCGGCATTTACTTCAGCTGCGTTTCATATCATTTTGTATATATGATCTATCATATATATATATATATATATATATATATATATATATGTATATGTATATATTACTGCTGTTTATAATCTTCTTTAAAGAATCAGGTGTAACAAAAAGGAAGTAAAAGTTGTAAATCCACTTAAATGTGAGTGAATTGATCATGACAGATTCCAACGGAGAAAACGAGGAGTAATCCTTTGTATGAGAAAGAGACTGCATGCTTTTTTCCGCTTCAATAGAAATCACTTCAAGAGAAAAGCTTATTTAGATCACATAATCTCCTACACAAATTGATATAATGTTGCATAAAGATAATTTGTGAAGTTTTTAAGAATAAATAAAAGGATTCAACTGATTTTTAAATTGAATTCTGTTCCTTGTTCAGAAGAAGAATGCAAAAAGCTGAACACCCCTCTAGCAGACATGATGCCTCCAGAGTTGGCAAGCGTGGATGTGACTTCCATTTTCCCTGAGTTTAGGCATGGCCAGGTGAGTACATCAAATGAGCTCATTGGGTCTATGAGTGTGCATTTCACTTCTTGTCTGTTATTAAAGGAATTGTGTACCAGCTTTCCTGTTGTAATTTGGATGGTAACATTGTCTCATGCAATTTAATAAAAAGGGTATTGTTTTTATTTCCTGAAGGATGTTATACAACAAAATGTCAGAATTTATAATTGTTTTCCAAACTGTTAAGTTTGTTTTATCCTATACAATGCTTTTTTCCCATAGACCGAAAGGTAGATTGGGTCATTAATAAAGAAAGAAAGAACAACGTTTCTTCTCTACCAATAAGATTACAGCTTTATTGTTGAAGATCAGTGTAATCATTTTGTTATATGGTTTAATAAAGTTTTATTTTCAAGGTCCATAGGTAAGTCTCAAAGGCTTACAAAGGTAAATAGTCTTGATTCAGGGGATAGAGGAAAAGAAGTTTCGGTCTGATGAAATTTTGCTTTCTCAGCATATGGTATTTATTGCACGCAACATTTCTCTATTTTAGATGTGCAAGCATTTTCTATATTGCCATCATCCAGGTTTTGGTGATAGGCCTGGCCCGGTGGAAGCTGTAAGCGAAAATGATGTTTCAAATTGTAGACCTCATCGCATAAGGACTTCCATCAAAGTATTGACTCATGTATGATTGAGCTGAGAACATATTTTTCAAATGTTTCTTTAATTTTGGACACCTTGTATGTTAAAGAAAATTTCTCAAATATTGGCCTATTTTTCTTTTTACAGCTTGGAGCACATCCTTACAGCTTACTTTGTTGGATGCTAATTACCTGTCTGTTTCATTTATTGAATAATAAATTTGTTTTCCTTACACAATATTTTGTATCCAAATTTGCAGGTTTTGAGATTTTCCAGATTGTTTAAACCAGCCCATGTGTCACATGTTTGGAGGAGAAAGAGAAAGAAGAAAGAAGAAGGAGAAGAAGATAGCAAAGGTGATCATGCCAAAGAAAAGACAAATGAGAAAGTGACAGTGGAAACGGGAGAAGACAAGCCAGATTCAAACAGCTATGCTCAGAAAAACAGCAGTGAAGGAATAGATGTCAAAGACCAGATAAAGCAGGAGTTACCATCAGGTGACATGGTGAACGGACATGTTGAAGAGGAAGAAGAAGAGTTCATTTTAAATCTGAGCTTTGGGAGGGAGCCAAAGCCTGAAGAAATTGATGACGATGATGAGGTAAGCACTGTGAATAGCACATTGAATGGAGCGGTGTGAATGTGACTCGTTTCTTCTTTCTTTTTTTTATTACAGGTTTTCTTAGACAACAAGTCATAGTTATTTTCTTCACAAAGAATTTCTAAGGTGTCAGGAAAATGCACTTACCCATGTTTTATCAAATCTGTGTGTCTCATGAAGTTATAAGGACATTTTTGGGGTGTTTTTGTTCAGATTTAAAAAGGATAGAAAAATATAAAGAAGGAAATGAATTGAAGGCAGCATTCTGATGCGTTCTCGATGTATTCATTTTATTTCTTCTATATCTGTAAGATAAGCTCATGAGCTGTTAGCAGGCATCCCTGGTAGGTTTCCTTCTGGGTTTTTTTGTCTCTCTGTTATCTCTGTTGTCTTTTCCATTGTCTTTAATTTCATTCAGGGATGGCAGATTGGTTAACAGGGTAAATTTCAGAGGTAAACTAGATTAGCTTGGAAATATATAAATGTGTATGTCGATTCCTTTATTTTACTTTGATCACTCTCTTGACAGTTAGGGTTTGATAGATTTTCTTTGTTGTTGTGTTGTCAACCAATCTTGCGGAAATCATCCCTCTGTAAACCTTCTTTCAACCTCATTGGCTTCCAATCTTTTCTTTTCTTAAGGGGCTGGTTTAAGTCTAGGATTTAAAGAAAAACTCAATGTGTAAAAAAACAAACAAATGAAAATCATAATTAAGATAGGTTTATCTTTGACAATCTAAAAAAGGTCATTTTTACTAACACATTTCCTTCTGCCCGATATTACATTTCTTGACATGCCCTATTTTCACACAATATATAGATTGTATGGTTCTGAAAGCTTGTCAAGGAAATGTGGGATATGCAGAGTATTTCTGAAGATATTTGCTTTCAAAGTTGGGTACATTTTCTTGGGTTCACCCGAAATAAAGTGGCAAGGGAGGTGCTTTGACAGTAACGCCTCTATTTCAGTCACTCTGTACCCACATCCCATTTTATTTTTCATTTCATCCTTGAACAGGACTTGTTGAAACGGCCGATTAGCGTGTCAACCTTAGAAGGCAACAAGTCGAATCAGTCACAGCATGTACAAGAAGTGGAAGTGGCTCCCTGGAGGTACGGGCCTTGCCAGTACTGGTACGACTACCTGGGCATAGACGACACGGGCCAGGATTTTCACTACGATTTCAAGATGAAACCAGTGAGTAGTAAAGCCACTGCCTCTGTTTGCTCTTTTTTTTTCTTTTTCTTTTTTTTTCCTTCTACGTGATTTGTTTTTCTTTGCAAGCTTATCATTTCATGCGTTATTGTTTCCGAAATGTTAAAAGGCTGAGATATAGTAAGAAAGTTTGTTTTATACGATTTTCTTGTATGTTGTCTGTTTTCGCTTTGGGTTCAACTACATTTTTTGTGATAATGCGTAATTAAATTTATAAAATAATGATCTAGCATTGTACTCAAATAAATAATTCTTTGTTGAATGTTGAAGTGAAGTCAATTTCGTTATCCAATGTAATGGAAAAGTTATTAAAAAAAGGGAACAAATGCTAATTGTCAGGTAACAAATCAAAATCATATATTTTAGCTTTGTATCAGTATAAGTTAAGTTTGTTATGTCAGCAAAGTGTAAATTTAACTCTTCAAGATTTCCTCCTAAAATGACCTCATGATCTCAGACTTATAGTCTGAGATGTCTTCATAACTTCCTTTCTTTGATCAATTTTCAGGAGGAAATGCGGAAAGAAGAGGCAGAAGAAAATGCCAAGATGGACAAAGATTTGAATTACGATCGCTATCTGATGGTCACCCAGCAGCAATGGGAAGACAAGATTATTTGGGATGGGGAGGAAGCAAAGCAGAAAGTGCTTAAAGAGCATAAAAAGAATGCAGAATATGCTGGATGGGTGCCAAGCACAAATAACCGAACCTTTGCTCAGTGTAAGCTGTGTGTTATGTCATCCATTTGTCTGTCTTGGGTCAATTTTTCTGTTATACCTTTGATCTTATTCATTACTGATGAAAAGCTCCTATCTGTGCGGCTAGTTGTTTGGTGCTGCTGGTAGGTTTATTTTGTTGTCTTTCCTTCTTTACATTTTTACATTATTTTGGTCATCTTACTGTTTCCTCTAAATTCACTGTGAGATTAGTGAATATTGTTCAACAGATTTAATTTAATTTTAAGTGACCAGAAATCTCCTTTCAGTGTAATCTAGTTTATTTACCATTAAAAATTTGGCAACCTATCTGAATTTTCCATTTTTGTAAGAAATTAAAATTAAAATTTGTCATTCACCTTTCTTGTTCATTTCAATTTGTATATTCTCATTATGCATATTGCTGTAACCTGAAATCCCCTTTTGTATTTATTGAACATTTCAATTAATAAAATTCAATTCTTCTCTTATTTCTCCAGCACGATCTCAGACAGGAATATTCCAGCGCTCAAAGTCTATTGTTGGAAAATTGGGTAATCCATGTTATGACAGCTTGATTCTTTCAAATAGTCACATCATCTTAACGTAAAAAAACATCCTTTCATGGCCTTGAATCTCAGTGTGTGTCAGTCAGAGCTTTACATGTTTCTTTGATTTGATTTTTTGCCCCTCATAATATTCTGCGAGAAAATTTCTTCACTGCCCATTATGTTTGAAATAATATCACAAACGTCTGCCGTTTTAGGATCTGCTTCTTTCATTAGACCTTACATTGTCAGTACTGAAACAAGTAATTAAGCCAATTTGGTTTAAGAGCAAGAAGATTTGTGCTTGCCCTGCTTTCAAGTCATAACACAAACTGATATTTTCTTCTTCTTTTTTTTTTTTTACAGTTCTATGGAATTAAACTTGACATTGAGTGTATTGCATGTTTTTATCTCTGACAGACACAGATCTAGGGAAAGACAAAGAGGCCTTCTCATTCTTCCCAATTGAAAATGAAGCTTTGAATTACAAGAATTGGGAGGATGATATCATTTGGGATGCAGAGGTCAGTAGTTTTGAAGCTAGAAATTAAGTTATTGGCGCCATTTCCTCTGTTTTCATCCCTTTTATTTCCTTTTGAATTAGTTCTTGCTAATTTCGCCCTTGTTAGACGTTTTATTCAAATGAAAAGTATTTTAGAATTATGGTGAGTAACACCTTATCAGTCAATTTTTTGTACTTGCCTAACCATTGATTTTAGCCATAGAACACTAGTCTTGTATGTAACTAATTTTTCTAGCCTGGACAATTAATCTAGCCTACAGTGTTTTAATGTAAATGTAACATAAGGTCACCCCCAAGCTATTGCTTTTGCATCTGAATGGAGTGGGGATTATCTACGTCAGATGTCTTTGCTAGACAAGACAAAACGAATCTAGGTTGCTAAAGAATCTCACACTCTAGAGTCAGGCCGCCTGGCCACTAAGTCACTGAACTAATAAGGCAGAATAAAGAAATAATGAAGACTATAAACAAAAAAGAAGAGTTTGAATTCAAGCCCATATCTGCTGGAACATGAAGCAAGGACATTTTTTTTGGAAGGCAGCTGTTCTACATGGTGAGCCCCTCCAGTCATCTGCTTGTAGGCTTTGTGGAGGTCTGCTTTTTGAAAACATTTTGTGATCAAGCGATTGAAGTTACATCTAATGTATTTTTTGTTGTATTTATTTAGGAATTTTTTTGCACAGGCAAAGCATATCCGATTTAATCTCATTTGAGATGGATTGTTATGGAATTTTGTACTTCTATCTATCTGCCCATCCATCCATCCATCCATCCATCCATCCATCCATCCATCCATCTATCCATCCATCTATCCATCCATCCATCCATCCATCCATCCATCCATCCATCCATCCATCCATCCATCCATCACCCCACATATGACCCTGACCTTGTCCCTCTTGGGTTTGACCTCCCTGAAGACGGCGCAGTAGCCCATGACGGCAACCACGAACTTGAGCAGCCCCTCCGCAATTGTGCTGAAATCCATCCATTCATCCATCCACCCATCCATCCATCAATCCATCCATCCATCCATCCACCCATCCATCCATCCATCCATCCATCCATCCATCCATCCATCCATCCATCCATCCTTCCACTTGCTTGTACGTATCTAATTGATCGTATGATCTATCGTATTATCTTTCTTTGGCTCTTGTTAATCAATCAAATCAACAATACTATCAAGTTTTCTTCTGACAGAGGAGTTGATGGTGAAGGTTTTATATTACTACGTAGTAGCTAGAAGTCACACTGGACTATAGTAGTAGGCCTACTACTGGGGTGGTATCGTGCGGCCACCGTATCTGTGTTTGCCCCCAGGGAATCTGAGAAAGTAAGGGGAAGTAACTGGGACGAGAGTATTTATTTGGGTGGCCACCGAGGAAAAAGAGCTGGAATGATGGCTTTGAATCGTGACAGGAAGCTCTCTAAAGACTTCCAATCATTCATTCGTCTGGTTTAACCCCCCCCCCCCCACGCACACACATACCCCTTCCTGAGCGCTGCTCCCCGTCTATTCGACTTCCCATCCACCCCATTTAATTTATTCGTCCACCCTATCCATCCTACGTTTGTTTTTCTATTATCGTGAATTTTTCATACGTGGGCACGATTCGAGTCTTGTAGGTGAAGCGTTTTCGGTACCACCACCACCACCACCACCACCACCACCACCACCACCACCACCACCACCACCACCACCATAAT
>JAUEKT010265960.1:0-18121 GCA_031762655.1 Doris verrucosa
ATTATTATTATTATTATTATTATTATTATTATTATTATTATTATTATTATTATTATCATCATCATTATTATTATTATAATCATTCTTTTTGTTGTTAATTCAGTGGCAAGATTAAATCACCTGTTGTCTAGGTATCAGGAGGCATATCCCAATTTGACGGTACAACAGTATGGTGGAAACCCTGTAAGTATGTCAAGGCTTTAAGATAAAACGTTATTTTTACATACTCAGAATTTTATATGATATTTTATATAATGTCATTAATAAAAAAAAACTTCCCATGTCTCTTATAGTTTGAAAATTTGATAATTACATAGAAAAGGACATTCTTTAAAATTATGATAATATTTAGTTTGGGATGTGCTATAAGAAAAAAAGCACTTTTAAGAATTTTTATTAAAATGGCTTAGCATTTGTAATTATTAATCCGCTGTCTCGCTAAAATATTAAGTGAATGCATGTTTAGAAAGCACTTGCTACAGAAAGATGAACAGATTAATAAGGGTACTTTTTTCTGTAATAAAAAATGTAAAGCATTTCATATTCTAAAAAATTTGTATTCATCTGTTAAATTCTCATCCCCTGTTCAAAACTTTAGATAGTCTTAAGGTACATCCATTAGTCACGTTGAATGTTTTACCCTTTTCCCTTTTTCAGAATCCTGACCAGAAACAACCATGGTTAGGAGACAAAACGTACGTCTTTGCCCTTTCTTTGTATCATTTGTTGTATTCCATACAACCTTGATCTATACATTTTGATTTATACAAAAGTACAATTGCTATAGTGAATGATTGGCTGGTACTGTTTCTTTCTTTTCATTTCATTTGGTGTTTTTATTACTGTCATGCTGCATCCTCTGGGTTGATGCCCAGGTGATTGAAAATAACGAACACTATTATGAGGAATTTCAAAAGAATACAGCAGTGGAAAAAGGAGGATATTTTTTTTAAAGGAAGAATGATCTATTTTATAGGGAAGAATAAAGTTGTTGTTTTTATTGTCACAGGTGCAAGGAATTATTGAAGATTACATGATTGACTATTGAATACGATATTTACAATCTACAGAAAGTTATTTTAAATTTAAAATCTCTGGAAAAGCATCATTCAACAACCTGTTAGAAATAAATTGATACTCTGACAAAATATTTTGTTTCTTCTAGCTTGGTATTTATTTTCACATGAATTTGCTTGAAAGAGGGAAGTATCTTTCTGATGAGTACATTACAATATTATAAAGAAAACATCATCTGTAAAAGGAATTGGATTCTTCAATACGATGAATTCTTTACAGATTTGCTGCAATACCTCATCTTTATAAGCATTGTATTCGTTAAAGAAGTACATTTCTCTTTGTCCATTTCAGAGAGTTATACCCTTTACTGGCTGAGTATGATAATATCATTCAAGGCTTGCAAGGGCAGATAAAGCAATACCAGGTAAACTTGCCATCGTGCTTTTTGCTAATTTTTCTCTCTACAACTCGTACAAACAACCCATTCATAATAGGAAGGAGAGAAAGCATTTTTGCAGAAGATGGGCATGATTGCTTATATACAGAGAGGGTGTGCAAATTGGAAATTCAGAGAATATTTCTCACCTGTAGTCAGGTTGTGTTGATCGAAAATGTGTTCTTGATTTCCTACATAAATTACATGTGCTTTTCATTAAAATGTCTTTCAGAGAGATATAACAACATTGAAATCACACACACAAGAACTCATAGCAGAAAATGAAAGGTAAGTTATTTTCATATCATTAAAATGTCAGGGATTTTGTTTTGGAAGCTTTCACTGTACATTTTGTCATCTGAACACTATTTTTTGTTTTTGCTACTTCTTACTGTTTAAGTAAATGACAGACAAAGAAATTGAATAGCTCTGTAATAATAAAGACAAGGAAGATGCATAGGAATAGACAGAAAAAATTCTTGACGCAAGCAGGGTTTGAACCTGCGACCTCTGCATTGGCACCCTCGGCCTAGCCACAAAGAGAAAGCACTTTAGAGCAACTTTTGTGTCAAGATTTTTTTCTGTCAATTCTTATACATCTTTCCTGTCTTTATTCTTATGAAGCTATTCAATTACTTTATCTGTCATTGACTTATTGTCTGAAGCTCCTTGCCTCACTATTTGCTGTATTGATCAGTTGCTAGTTTTAAACTTTCACATGTAACTGTGTTGTTACTTTTTAAAAAGAAATAAGATACACTGTTATTGTTATAATATAGGATTACAGTTTTATTTGTAGTTGTGATTTTAATATTTTGTATGATATATTAGGGAATGAAATGTCTCAGTGAAAAAGGCAAGTCGCAGTGATCCAGGGATATAAAGTTTGAGTCTGTTTTCCCTTGAGAAGGAAATTTACCTTACTTGATACTTGAAATAACACACCTTGGGCAGCTATTTTATTGTATTGCGCTTTACCCAATGATAATCTATGTTCTTTTCTGTATGGAAATTAATCACTTGAAAGAATTCCTTTTGCTATCCATACAAAGGTGACTAATTTGTTTCATTTTTGTGTGTTTGATGTCATTAACTTAAGAGTGATTTAGTGACCCTCTAAAAACGATGTCTTACTAACTTGCAAGCTTGTGTTTGCATCCTGAACACCTTATTATAAAGGTATATCAAGATGACAACTCCATCCACATTGTGAATTTGTCACATTTTCATGTTTTCCTCTAAACTCATTTGTTTCAAGATGTCAACGGCCCACATGACAACAGCAATGGCTTTGATTTAATGTGGTTTACAACTCTACAGGCATGTCAAACATTCTTGTGGAGTTTGAATTCCATTACATGTTATTTCTTCATTTAAATTTACTTATAGATTAGTTGTGGTCATGTTGGCTTAAGGAAAATCTTTCAATGCAGAGGGATTCTATTAAGAATGAATCATCTTCATGCGATTTTGTTTTATTATTTACTTTTTCAGTATCAGGAAAGAGCTGAGGGAAACTGTACAAGCTAAACTTTCCTCACACCAGGGAGAAGTTGGAGATGGTGATGGAGGTGATGATGTCATCATTGCCAACCTCCAGCGACAACTGGACATTGCAATGCAGGTGAGAAAGCTCATGGAAATATGAAGTGATCCACCTATTCATGAAGCAACTTTGAGGAAATGTAGCATTGGAGCTTTTAGGAAATTTACAAGATGGGCTTAGTTAGTTAAACCCTTTAACTCCAGGCAGGGCTTAAGTTGTCAATGTTGGATTCTCTGATATTTTTTTCTGTCTTGTGCTAGCATCTCTGCATTGTTTTCATGAGAGACCAAAGCATGTTGCCTCTTGCTGGGCTGACTGCCTCCAGTTTACTTTGTCTTCCTTTGAGTCTCTTTCTTTGTGGGTTCTATTTGCATTTGATGGTCTTTTCCCAAACTTTGGGCCAAGCCATGGAATAGTAAAATAAAGAGGTCACTTACATGGTGCATATAACCATGGTGAAACCATGCTCACTGCGTTTTCATAATGGCATGTTATGGTAGCAAGCTACATGAAATTTTACTCACACACTCAGACGCATACTGTGAGTCCCAGATTGATACATTTTGTAGGCAATAACAGGGTTTTAGTCAGGAACTCATTCCCACTTTAGTCAAGTGAAGCAATTAAATTTTCTCACCATTGAGGCTTGATGAAAATATATACTGGCCATATGCGATATAATGGATTTACTACCTCTTGGTTTGTAGTCCAATAGCTCATATGACATGACCATTGTGCATAAATGAATGCTCTAAAAGTATCATGTTTAACTCTATTTTATCAGAGAGGTGTATTTTATGAAGGCAATAAGTCATTCTTAATTGGAAATGAGATAAAACTACTATTGCAGTGTATTGTCAAGGACACGGATGAAATCCAACATTCTGTTAAATAATTGAATTTGTTTTCTCAAGTTCACTCACATGATGATAATGAGGAGTTGAAAAATAGCTACAATGATGTTTTTTATCACAGAGGAAGGAAATGTAAAAACCAACTTAATTTTACACACATATGAAAAAAACAATGTTACAAAACAAGGAGGCTAGAACCACAGTGGGTCCCACTTCTTTAAGTCATGGTCAATAAGTTTTTTTCAACTATTCAGGAATAAGGTACACAATATATATTGCCTCATAAAACCTATTTATTCATCTTTGCCATCAGTGACGTTTGTGCATATTCTGCTGTGTCTAAATGAGGATGACATCTCCATGATGAAAGGATTTTTTCTTTTTCTAAAAAACATTTTTCTCAATGTTACACTATTTTTCACCATTGTGCACATATTTTCTTTATTTCAAAGTTTCAACTGCTATAAATAAAACAACATATTGTGTTGATGTAAATGGTAATTTTTCTTTTCTTTTTTAAGTCCTTATTTGTTCATTATTAAGGAGAGTGCAAATGCTATGAATACGGGAGAGATCTCCTCTTATAAATTATGATGGCAATTAAATATTTTCAATTTCTCTTCCTAGGAGAAAGAGGCAGCGCAAGAAAAATGGAGAGAAACAGCCCAGGAAGTTGACAGGCTTGAAGCAGAATTGGAGGTGTGTAATGTAATATTATTTTAGTTCATTTAATGAGATAATTAAAATAAAAGTGTTATGCTACAAGGAATGTGATTGTGGAATAAAGAATTTCGATGGCTTGCTAGGATTAATTTTTAATCGGCAGAGGGATAATTTTACTTCATTTTTGAGACCCTTCATAAAGAGATTGATTTTGTTCTTTTCCTTCTATCTTGTAATGTCTCTAAATCAGATTCTTTAAATTAATGTGATTTACATTTTCTTCTGCTTTGTCGTTGCCATTGAGCTTTGAGTGGACATTGTGTTTGTTGATAATATGATCATTTAAAGCCATAGAAATCGTTTTCGCAGTTACTGTAACATAGTAGTAGTAGTAACAATAGTTTGTTCATTGTAGTTTTAGTTGTCTGTAGTACCCCAAATGCAGGGTACATTCAACTTTGAAACATGAGTACAAAATTGAATTTTCCTTTGACAAACTGCAGCAACACAAATCACCTGTACTTCTTTACAGATGGAGAAGGAGAGTCACCAATGGAAAGTTGTTGAATCACAAGCACATCAGGTTCTGTATGATAACACATGTAGAAAAATAGTTTGTTAGCTTTTTCGAATATACCTTTAAAATTTCAATGACAGCATAGTCCAATTGAAGGATTCTGTTTTTTCTTCTTTTTCTCTAGAATTTTAGAATTGAGAATGAATTCACTTTATCATTTTTAACATCTTTTTAGTATTCATTGTTATATGAAATTTCGCTACTTCCACATCAAACATATATTATTGTATTCCGCCAGTTCTCATGGAATCAAGTTATTACCTTGATGACAAAGTTGAGTGTCCGTTAACTTTTCTCACAACATCATAGGCATGTGAACGTCAGCCCTTCAACCTTTTGATCCTGATATAGGTAGAATGGAATGCCTTTGATTGAAAAGAAAAATCCTGTCACATGTTATATAATGTGATTTTCTATTGTCGTTTACTAAAGGTGAAGGACCAGTATCAACAGTCTGTAACATCGCTGAATGCTGAGGTGGAAGCCTTGCAAAACCAACTCAGGTGTGTTACTGTGCAGGTCATAAGGGAATGATTTTGTGTGACAATAAAGAGAGAGAAAGTCATTTGTTAATGTCAATTGCTTTGCTTGAAGCCTCTCTCTGGCCATTAGGACAGATTTGTCTTTATCTCCAAAATTTAACTTTTGTCTCAATGTCTGCTAGAGGAACAGAATTCCCATTCAAAGTACCAAGAGTCTGGTTATACTGAGCTGATAAGCGTGGTATAAATATTAGCTTTTATATTAGCACAGTATCCTTATAGATACAGAATTGTTTTGGCTTTTTTATTTCCTTTTGTAACTAATGTTACCTTTTCAGGCTTTTTAAAAGAATTTAATGAAAATAATTATTATGTTAATTGGGATGATTCAACATTAATTGAACACTTTAATCTTACTTATTGCAGTGGAAGTCAATCTGAGAACACAGCTTTAAAACAGCAAGTTATGGAACTGAAGATTGCTATGAGCAATGTGGAACAACAGCTGATGTGGAAGGTTATGCCCGTTTTTGCGTATATCTAGTTTTTCACTTTCAATATAGAAGGAAAAAGCTATTCATTTTATGTAATTTTGTAAAAGAAATATGTCAGTCTGTAATTGAGTGTACGCTGTACAACGGTTTGGCTTAGCTAACAGGAGACACACTCATTGGTCCCTGCATGAAATTTTGAACTAAAGTAGCCGAAAGACTGAAATTGTTCGCCTCTTTGCAGGCTTCTTTAAAGTGACTTGAGTCAAAATAGGCTGTAAGTTATTTTCAGTTGTACCAGTATTGCTCATTTGATGACTAATATGCACTTACAAGCCATTTCCAGCTTTTTCTGTTGGGGAACTTGGCAGCTATGGGCTATCCATGTCAATTTGTTATGCTATTTTGCATTTTGTTTTTAATTTTCAGAGGCTTGATGGCCTATTGGTAAGAGCAATGGACTATTGACAAGAGGTAGCAGGTTCGATTCTGGCTGCGACTATTGTGCATTTTTTTAAAGGAAGCATTAAAATAACTCCTATTGTTACCCCACTCAGGTGTAATGGAGTACCAGGGAATTAAAGACCTCACTGCCTTTGGCAATGAAGATGCATCATGCCTTAAAAGCTTAAGTAGGAAAATACCATTGTGAGGTGCCTTTTTGATATGTCGTCACTATTAGTTTGATTTCTTTCATCTTAATTTCCTTAATTGATTTTTAAGGATTTATAATGTCTTTCATTTTACAGGATAAGGAAAATGCTGACAATATTTTCAAGGAAGGGTTCTCTGATAGTAAAATTGCAGAGTTGAAGAGAATCATGGATGATTTGAGACACAGGTATATTTTCAAATAGGCAATTGTTTTATACTATGTTAGCTTATCCATGAAAATGAATGAATGAAGGAATGAATGAATGAATTAATTAATGAGAATAAAGGTAGTTACAATATAGATGGCAACAAAAACATATTATGAAAACAAAATTACACATTTTAGTACTGTGCCATTCAACATTTATAATGAAGTTCAGACAAATGACACTATAGCTGAGTTTGTCACTGCATGTTAAATGAGATCCTATTCAAATTCTTACAAATGACTTTAAATTGTCTTACAGACTTGCAGGTGCCTGGGTATAGATTTTTCCTATTGCCCAGTGGCATTATATTGACAAGTGAGAGCATAAGTGAAAGGGTTTTAGGCAATAGACAGACTTAATGTGATTCGTACACCAAAAACTCTGCACTTGGATTATTTGATTAGCTTCAACTGTAGTATATTGTAACCAAACAGGTACTTGAAATGCTCTATTATGCGAAATGCAATGAATGAAAGATTTAGGGCTTTTGTGTAATTAGATTAAGTGCTCCAAATGCTTTTTTATTACTATTATTATTAAATTAAGTGCTCTAAATGCTTTTTTTATTTTATTATTAAGGACTTATAAGTTGCTGCATTGTTTATTCCATAGACTCAATTCTGTGACAAAAGAGTGCGATGAGCTCAGGTTTGAAAACACATCTCTCCATGCAAGGTCAACAGAGTTACAGAGACGACTGTAAGTATCTCCACGGCAAAAGTGTTTTGAGTGGATATTCGGTTGTAAAAAAATTAGTGAGAGGATATAGGTGGTATCCTTTATGATAAGCTTAATTCCAAGAGAATTTCACAGTACTCAAACACTTGGTAGGGAATTGAGTGTCAGGGACGGAGAAGGAGAGGATGGAAATATTTTAAATAGGAAGTATGCTTACCCATGAAGCCAAAAGATGCCCATTCATATGGATTGTAAGTTTTTGTGGTGACATCTGATCTGATTCCTTGCATGGAATTCAATAACGCTCATCATAGATTGGCTTTGGAGTCACTAAGACAGTATCATAGACTATTAAACCCTTGTAGGTATAATAAACAGCCATGCATCACCACTTTTGTTTCATACTCAGGGCTGTGGTGTGTGGGTGAAATTAGGGCTGTAAAGATGTTGATTGAATTTTATGACAAGTTCGAATTTTCCTTCCATTTATTTTTGACTTTTCCTATGATCAATAGAGTTGAAACGGAAAGAAGAGAAAACGATGCAATTACGCAAGTCAGAGATGCCGTTCAAATGGTAGAGGCAGCTGTTCTGGAGAAAGATCAGGTGAAGGATCCATGTCTTTTCAATTAAGTCATGCTTATGGAGTTTCTTTCATTTCAAATTTTAAATGGAGACATACTATTTTCTTTGAAGATGTCATTATGATTATTTAAGGGGAGAAAACATAGTTAACCGTGATTCTTTTCTTTTCTTTTGTTTATCCTCTTTTTTTTTTTTAAAGAAAATGTTCTCTTTTGTTTTGATAATTTTGCTTATACTAAATACTGATATGTATGCATACAAATTTGAATCAATTTATAATGGTAACTTTTTGTTTTGTTTGCATTTTCAAGATTGAAGTCCTTGCAAGGCAAAAAGATGAAGAAGTGGAAGAAATGAGACATTCATTGACTAAGGTTATCAACAAAGCTGGTGTGAGAACTAGAGAGGAGGTAGGTTTTGAGTCATGGCTTATTAGAAAGAAAAGCAGAACCCTAGATTTTGCTGTGCATGATCAATTTCTATTTTAATTCATTTTGCACACTTTACTATATACATAAGTGCTAACATTTACTATATACATATGTTCTAAAATCTGCTGCTATTAGACCTATCATGAATATATCAGTCTTTCCTTGTTTCCTTTTTAAATCCATATAGTATCTTCAATGCCAGACTCAAAACAAGGGCTTTTCTTTCTCTCACATTTTTGTATAGGGATGTGCTATTCTTTAAACCCACATATGACAATACTGGCTATGAAGCAAGAAATTCATGTCAACATTTTCTTTGCATACTTCTGACATAGTGCACTCTTAAGTCAGATTTGCAAGTTTGGACATACTATGCTATATTATGCTACTTCAAGTCCAATGTGCACTTCCCATCACATTATAGAAAGTGCAATTGAATGTAAATGGATTTGAAATTCAAATTTAAATCTAAATTTAGACAAAGATCTAAATTTAGACCTACTTGACTTTACTCAATACCTCTCTAATGGTATTATCATTAATTGCATCATTAAAGATTATTTGCCCAATCTTTACAATTCAGTGCAATGGATTACACATTTAGGAGTACATTGTCTTTAGAGGTCTTCAAGAAAGGGGTTCATATGTTTGAAAACAGAGGAACTTAAAGTAAAAATAAAGCTTTTTGAAGGACATAACGATTGATGAAATTAACAAAAAAAACTAACGATATTAGCCTTAAGGATGCATTTATGTTGTATGTTTAGATATATGACGGCACCACAAAGCTTGTGAATTGGCAAGCAAAAGGAATTTTTCAAGTGCTGGGCTTGAGTATAAAAATTAGAGCATGCTTTTTCATGGCATTGCACACACAAACTTTTATAAAATTCTTCTATAGGAATAAAGTTTCTTCCTATTCTATCAAATATTTAAGGTTTTATTTTTACCCACTTTTTCCGCCCCCCTTAGTGTGATTATCCAAGAGTAAAATAGCGTATCAAATGTCAATACTATGGTAATTGTCTTCCTTCTAAAGATTCATTATTTACATGTCTAATATAACAATGTTTTATTTTTCAAATATGTCATTCATTGAATACTTTGTCATTGCATTTCCTCAGGTTGACAACGTTAG
Source organism: Doris verrucosa (assembly GCA_031762655.1). Taxonomy (NCBI): domain Eukaryota; kingdom Metazoa; phylum Mollusca; class Gastropoda; order Nudibranchia; family Dorididae; genus Doris; species Doris verrucosa. The sequence goes on from JAUEKT010265960.1 coordinate 9,762, forward strand.
AAGGCAGTGCAATGAGCGAATTGAAAAGCTAACAGAAGAACTACACGCCCTTGAAATGGTGAGTACAGTGTTGTAGATCAAACCTCTGGCTTTTGTTTATAATTTAGTCACAGAACTTCAATATAATGCGGGAATGGAAAAATGGGTATGATTTTTTACATTTATTATCATTGAGCCTGCTAGTTTGCAAATTGAAGGCTATGAATCAATATTCAACTAAAGGTGGAAGAATTAGATCGCTTAATATGATATTGTTATTAAATTATAATTATATCTTTAATGTATTTGCATATCTATGTAATAGATATTTTGTATTCGTCTTTAGGAAGGAACAGAAAAACAAGCTCGTCTTGATCGCCTGTTGAGGGAGAAAAGAGCGGTGGAGTCAGAGTTACAGCAGGTTTGTTGAGTAATTTTTTTATTTATACGCTTTCGCGATATGGAGCATTTTAAGCCTTTTCCTGCCATCGCCAACTGCAGTTGTCTTCTATTGTAACTGCATGTTCTGGGATGATATTTTTTCCTCAACACTGGTAGCTAAAAAACTCCAAATATATGAGTATTCCTAATTATACATAAATTTTTTGAAAAACCCAGTATGTCTATAATTAGTGACAAAACAATATGGCCACCATGACCTTGTGACTTTTGTGAGCCGATGACATTATTTGCCAAAGTATATTACGGAATATATGAAATTTGGTGTCACTCGACATTGATGTCATTTTCTTAACATTTCATTATACTTTGATCTAAGTTTCATTTTTCTTCCAACTGAAACTATAGTGGATGATGCGTTCCTTTTTAGGGCACGAAACACGAAAACTTAAGGGTGAAAAAGTGCATCATCTTGTGATGTCCATCAAACGTATGTAAGAAAGCAAGCGACTTCTTTTAATGCTCTAAATATACTTTTGAGAATAACACTTCCGTGAAAATCACACGTTTTATGTGGTTCTAGAGTGATTGAGAAATTTTACATGTCATTGCTTCAGGGATGCCGATGATAGGGGCATCAATGATATCTTATTAGTTCTAAATTGTGACTTAGAGTTTTACAAATCTAACCTTTTGAGCCCATAAGACCGATATATCAGTATAGACCTCAGAATATCATATCCTGTAAGACCGATTAATCGGTATTTGACCCCTACCTATAAAAAAACAGCCCCTCAAGTATGTATCCCGTAAAACCGATATATCACTATTTACCCCCTATCTATTAAAAAAACAGTCCCTAAACCATGTGACATCACTGTGGACTATTACGAACAGGGTAAACCTTTTCCAAAATGCCTTCCCTGTGTGTGAAAGTTAGGATTTATCTCAGGAGCTCAGGGATATGGGTTCCTCAGCTCCAGGGGTGCTGTGTTCAAAGGGTTAACTTTTCAGATTGACAAATTCTTGTTTTAAACCATTTGCAGCTTTACAAGGAAGGCGTGGCAGAGAGCTCCAATTGACAAATTCTTGTTTTAAACCATTTGCAGCTTTACAAGGAAGGCATGGCAGAGGGCTCCAAGTCGAAGGAAGCCTACCAGGCCCTGAACAAGCGGGCCATCGATGCAGAGAGGGCCAGAGACGAGGTCACCATGAAGATGGACTCCTTGCAAGGGGAGGTCACCAGGTTGGAAGTAGAGTAAGTTGAATACAATTAAAGAATAGAAGGCTCTATATGCAATTTATAGCCCCCCAATAAATTTAAAGAAAAAGAGAAGAAAAGAAGTCAAAGTGAAGACAAAAACAGCCACATCATATCGCTGCCTGAAAATACTACTGCCTTAAGTCAATTTTTCTCAATTTTGAAATTTTCAAACTTCAGAAAGGTTAGGAGTGGGCGCATCATGTGATAAAATGTCATGCAGATAGCTTTAATGGTTTACGAGCCATGAGAAGAACACTCTTAACAAAAATATGAGCTAAAACAGCTAAGTTATGAAGTTTTTTTTCCGTTTTACTGAAGACAACCTTTTTGACTTACGACAGTAGTCTTTCAGGGCGGCCATATAGTGATATTTAATTTTATTTGTATAAATTGATTTGCTGTAATAGATAATCAATAAATTATCAATATAAGTTTAAGTAAAGGAACAAGGAGGAACTAACTCCTCTTTAAACACATGACATATCCAATTTGTACTTTGATATGGTGACTTTTCCTTGATTGAAAGGTAACGAAATTTGATTTTTAATTTGCTGTTAACAATGTTTAAGTTTGTAGTTGAAATTACTTTACGTAATTTTTGCCTTTCTCCAAAGTAATAAACAACTCAAAGAACTGCTAGAAGCTACAACTAAACAGACGCAAGAGAGAATCTCTGCTATCAAAGCCGAGTTTGAAGAGGTCTCGGAGGACAGGCTTGAGTGTAAGAATAAACTCAACGACATGGATAAGAAATTACTGGCAGCACAGCAAGAAAGAGATGCAGCTCAACGGAAATTTATGAAAGAGGTATGGAATCAAAGTGAGAACAAAAAAGTCAGTTATACTATGGTACCATTTTTATTTACATTTTTTATCGTGGTATTTTCTTGTTGACAGTTTACGTCTTAATTCAAAATTCAGGGCAAGATTACTTGCTCTTTTCATTTTGGTATGAAAATCCATATTAGATCTTACATATTATAGTTATTATCCAATGATTATTATACAAAATATTCAATGAAAAAAAAAAGTTGGTATTAATGTTTTTATTTACTTATTATCAAAAACATTAAATTATTGGGTATTGTTGCCTTCATATTTATGTAGGCCAAATTACCTCAAGATCACTGTGACTTTGTAAAATTTGCTTCCAAGAAAGAGGAAAGTGTTTAGTTTTTATGTTATAATCAAGGTAAAATATAATAATAATTGATCTGACCTTTGTGCATGGTGAAAAAATATACAAATAACTGTTGACAGTCAAACATAATATAAATTGTAAGATATTAGTTTCTTTTTTCATTTGGTTTATGTCTCATAAATTTTTGTTTGCCAATACATTTTCATTTTGCAGCTAGCTTTAATCAAGCAGGACCAACAAGTTAGATCTAGAGATTATGAAATAAAACTTCAAACAACAGAGGATACGCGGAGGCAAACAGTATCTGAATTGCGAAGGCTTTTGACTTCTCAGCAGAGAATGAGTGCAAGGTATACTGATGTGCAAACAATAAAAAAAAATATTTTTGTCCTTAATACTGCCTGAATGCACATCTGTTCCTATAAATATCCACTATTTGTTCTCTACAAAATGTCCCTTTGCAATAGCTCTTACTGCAAGCCCAGTTTACTGTCTTGCTATCATTCTTTTAAGTTAAAGCTGGTTTTGCCTAAATACCTGTTTCTTTGCTTCTTGAGCACCAAGCCATTAGGTGGCAGCCGCTTTGCTAATGCTAGTTTTTCACCTTTATACTGTTGTATATTTTTGCTTTATCACATCAGGACCTATGAAAACAATGAAGTGAAAGTAGGAAGTTTCTGATAAAGATTTAAGTAGCTACAGTATTAAATGGGTGGAAAGAAACTCAATGGGAGCTAAAGGCAGGATCTCTAGAAGAAGAAGACCCACGTTAATCAAGTGTTTAGGCCCTTAACTTCATGATACTCTAAGGGGGCAGGGACATACCAAGGTCATGATTGCCAAATTACCCTCTGTTGCTGTTTCTTTCATTCCTGGTTTTATGACAAAACAAAAGGCTATTGTTTAAAATTTTAAGATTTTTGAAGGCCTCATCCCATATCAGCAGCATATATCAGAAGATTGTGATGTGGAAGCATTTGGTAATGTTTAACAAAAGATAAGAGGTTATTTTCCTTAATTTTGTCTTAAAAATTTCAACATCTTTGAAGTCTTTGAACCATTTTTCTCGTGCAATACTCGTGACTGAGTGTTTTATAAGTTTTAAAACTTATGTTTAAACTGAATGATGCGGATGATTTAATTTTTCTATGGTGCATTAATTTTTTCAGATGGAAAGAGGAATGTCAGACTATAACTCACAAGTTTGAAATAAAGGTTACTGATCTCCGAGATGAACTCAGCCATGCCAAAAGGAGGAATGAGGAGCTGACTTCTCTACTGCGTGAAAGTCAAGCAAAGACAGTGGAGGTAAATTGTTGTTTTTCTCCAGTATTTATGCCCATTTGCCTTTTATGTAAACAAAATTGAAATGCGCTTTTTTGCCTTGGGAGCATAAGGCGTCAACAAACTTGCTCAATTCTTCTCTGTCCTGTTAAAGCCATCTCAGCTCATTCCATGTCATACCTGCCTTGAAAACCTCCGAGTTTGCTTTCAATCGTATTGCTGGTGTGCCGTGTTTTTGCAGCATGTAGTAAAACAGACTTTATGTTGGACTGATAAAGTTTCAATTTGGATTTGGATTTGATGCTGTAAATGCTTTCTCCTATACCTATACGTATATGATAACAAAGATCTGCCAAAGAGAAATTTTTAAAATTCTGAACTCAACATTTTTAAAGGGTAAACACATTTTTCAATAGACTTTTGAATCTGTAAATCAAAAGATTTTATTGAATTGGCCAACGGAAGAAGAATTGATCTGCATTTTTTTTTTTACTTGAACAGGTTGAGCGCTTGATTGCTGATTATACAAAAAACATTCGACGCATGGAGGAACGGGTCCGGGAGGCAGAGAATCAAGCGGGAGAAGCAGGCAAAAAGCTTAGCCGACAGTCTCTCAGGGAACGTCAGATGGCAAATGAGAAAGAAACCCTCCTGGCAGAATTAGCAAGAAGCCAAAGGTAGTATAATAATTCTAATACTGTATTCATATTTTATGAAAAATGTATGAGTTCAGTTTTCATTTTGTTTGGGGTATTTTTTATTACTAAAGAAATTTTGATTAGCTGAATTGAATTTTTTAGTTTTTCATATTGTGGGTTTTTAGTGCAATCTCCAATCTTCTCTTATAATACATTAAAATGTATTTAACCTATTTCATTCTAATTGCGGCTATTTCAGCAATAAAGATGTTTTCACAAATATTAGGAAACAATACGTCATCAATATGCTATCAGTATTTTCATTTAGCTGCCAGTTAGTTTATTATTAAGTCACTAAGGATAAAATACTCTTAGCACAAGAAAAGTTAAATCTCTTGTAACTGTAGCTAGTAGACATCTTTTGTATCAATATTTGATGTCAATCATGGGAGAAGGAAACATTACCATGTTTGCATTTATTTGTTGACATCCGACTTCATCTGTCTTGTGGCTTTCCCTTACAGTGTTTAATGCATACAAAGCTTTATTTGATATCAATTTGAGGACAATGGAATTAATTTTTTAAAATTTATCTCTAATTTCATAACGACAGCATCAGAAGAAAAACTTTAAATATGAAAAGGATTTTTAGAAATTGTTATTCCCACCTAAAAGAATTTCATTTAGTTAAAAAAATGTAATGCCTTTTGTGAATGGCTCTTTTATTCAGTATGCTAAGAAAGAGAATTGTAGCGGTGAAGATAGATCTGGTTAAAATATTCACAAAGTTGCAAACACTTGTATCGTTCATCTTAAAGATAATTGAAGTCTGTTAGAAATGTTCACATTTATATTGAATTGCTTGCTTTAATCTCTCATCTCTCATTTCTCATCAGCAAACGTGATATTGGCTTAGAGCAAAGCGGCAAGCAAGAATTAACCTTGGATCAGCTGAATGCTTCGGCAAGCCAGTTGATATCAAATGGGAGATGACATTTTTTAACATGAGTTTTAGTTTGGTGTTTGAATTATGATTGCTTTATCTAAATTAGATTTCTCATAGTTGTCAGTCATATTTATATATTAGAATCTAACTTAAGACACTACATCCTACAACTACAATATTTTTACAACTCGTAATACGGTGGAACCTCTCTAATTAGGAGCACGGGAAATCGGGAAGAAATGTCAGGTAATGGAATTTTTTCCTCTTGAATCAGGAGGGGTCCCTAACTAATTGGGAGAATTTGGTCAAACCATTTTAATTCTCATCACTGTTTTAATACTTTAACACCCACCGGCCTTGCAAATTTTGTTTCTTGTCAATCTATCCAGTGTGCTTGTCTTAAACAAATCTCATGTAACGATTATTTCACACCAACCATAGCCAGACATGCTGACAATGGGCCAGACAGACCAGGCACCAGGCATTCCTTATGCAAGTGCAAGGTGTCAAATCTAGAAAAGCAGCTGTACTTTGCATCCACCCAACAATGTCCTTGACTGTTGACACGGGGGTTAGGGCTTTCAACAAACTCATGCATTGGCATAGACCCACCTAGATTCGAGTCTTTTATTTTAGAGTCTTGCATAAATCAAAATCCTGGGATCCTCAGGTAATCGGGAAAACACAGCTAATGGGGAAAGTTTTACAATGTACCAAGATTTCCTGATTATAGAGGTTCTATTGTAAAAAAAAAAATCAATTGAAAAAAAATTAAGATCCTATTGTAACCACTTTTGAGATATGCTCTTTTCATGGTAAAAGTCAATTACTTATTTGGATCATATCTGTAAAGCTGTTTTTTGCATTATTAGAACGTGATTATTTATATTATCTCAATTCTTATCATGCTGTGGTGTGTTTAGAAAGCAACATTAAGAGAGAGAGAGAGAGAGAGAGAGAGAGAGAGAGAGAGAGATAGAGAGAGAGAGAAAGAGACAGACAGACAGAAAGAGAAGAGGGTGAGGGTGGACAGATGGACACACGGACAATCAAGACACTTACCTATGGAGGCCTGATAAATCCATTAGCATACTTAATTAACATTGTCCTTACATTCCACAGTATGTAGTGGGAAAATTGAGCATAGTGAAAGACATGACTGTAAGAGATTTGAATTTGTCCCAGTGTATAAGAATAATAAGATACTTGTGATTTGCAAGACCTCTAAGTAGTCTAAGGGTTTTCGAAAACCTAAGAACCTTTCCATGCATGATTAATAAGTTAAGCAGAGAAAATTATCTGTGCCGAAAATGGATATAACTAGCATCCTTTTTATAAAATGGTAGATAAATATCCGTCCTTGTTCACTTATTGCTATGGAAACCAGGATAGGCTCCAGCCTTATTGATTGGCTTATTCTGTCATTTATCTGTATATTAAAATATTTCTTTACACAAGTTACCATTATGTCGTTATCAATGATTGTTTCATTTATCCTTACCATGGTTACATTACTATTATATATCATATGAATAACATAAAAGCAGATTTGAAAACAAAAATGTTAATGAAGAAAGCATCCAACTTTCCGTGTTTAAATTTGTACAGAGTAATAAATGAATCATTATGAGTTTGTACTTTCTCTGCAATATGCATGTAGTTTGTTGAGATGTGATATTTAAATTTTTGCAGTGATTGTTGGAATGCTTTAACTCACTGGCTGCAGGAAGCTTTTTATGGTAATAATCAATGTTGTTTGATTTGATTACTGGTATATATATTTTTACATACATAAAATAAATGAAATTTTAAAGCAAATTCCGACTGTTTACTGAATGCCTGTTTGTCACTGCCCAAAAATTTTAGGTGGCTGGCTGAAGAACTAATGATCAAGGTAAATTAAGCCCAGTAGCGATACAGTATCTTACATGGACTTACTGCGATGTTTTTAATGCTTCTGTTTCATAGCAGGAAGGCAGAATGTCTGTGATTTTTCTATTTGTTATGCATTACAGATGTGAGGAACATGAAATTATGACCTTTGGTAAGTTTCTCTTGGCTATGTGTGATGTTTTGTGTTGCAAGTGTGAGAAATGTAGACACACATCATGTCCCTATTTTGTGGGTCTTTGTTTCTGATGTTCGCAACACCAAAACACAAGCATCACACACAAATGAAACAAATGCCATAAATTCATGTTTTTTTTTCTGTAGTGTGTAATAAATAAAAGGCTAAAAAACAAAAAACATCTTATCTCCATGACATGAGGTATGAGCATTGAAAGATTTGAGCCCTTTGGGGAACCCAATGTGAACTTTTTTCCAAAACCTGCCTTATTCAATGCCTTCTCTCAAAAGGGATTCTCAAAGGATTTTCATAAATCCCTGAGATGCCACTATTACATCTACTCCCCATCCCCCGCTGTATTTAAAGTTGATTAAATGGAGGCATGGTGGCCGAGTAGTCAGGGCGTCGGACTGCTGACCGAGAGGTACAAAGTTTGAATCCCATCCGCGACCATCATGTATTTTTCTTGAGCAAAAAAATTGACTCCAATCGCTTCACTCGAGTCAGGTATAAATCAGTACCAGCAAGGGCTGGGGATTAAAACCTGCGATAGACTGTCCGGGGGATTATCTTGTATCATGTTCTGCTTAACCCTACAGAAACTGGGATAAGCTCCAGCTCTTTGGATCTGTCAAGGCCTA
>JAUEKT010265961.1:0-12268 GCA_031762655.1 Doris verrucosa
GGCCCCAGGCCCCCCCCCCCCCCCCCCCCTCCCCACACACACACATCATACATCCTCACATAGAAATATGTCATTGTCATCGGCTGACCAAAAGGAAACTGAAGGACAAGCATTAGCTTTAAATATACCATCGACTTTAAAACATATATATAAATTTAAAGAAAAATGCTTCGGGTGATATCTAGAAATAAGATCATAAATGAGAAAGGGTACACACATAATAACATATTATGCAGATTACATGGTCCATACATGACTCAAAAGGATGCTAAGGAGTGCAAATAGACCCTGCGGCTACTCACCAATCAACTCTTCATCACTGCCAACCCTCTTGCCTGCAAGTGAGGAAGAGCCGTGGGGAAGACAGAATAGAATGCACAATTTAAGGCTATGACTACAAGTATTGCCCAAATGACCCAAACTTCAAGCAGTATCACCAGGAAGGTTAGGAAGGAATGAAAGATTTGAACAAAGACTCAACCATGTAAGAAGTTACGTCACTGAACTTCCACATCTTAGTTCTTATTGTAGCATGAGAGAAAGAGGGAAAAACTGAGAGGCATGCTTTCAATTTTAAGGGTAAATGTGTTTTTGAAGGTGCTCAAGAATTTTTTTTATGAGAAGTGAAGTTTTTGCCATTCCTTCTGATGTCCCTCGTAGTGATTTAGCCAATATTCAATTTGCAGTAAATGTGTATCAAGTTACATGTATATGTTACAATGATATAGTACGGTGAAAAACAACTATGGCTTTCTTCAAATATTGGAAAATATTCAGTGATTTCTACTATCCCTTCTTTGTTTTGTAAGTAAATATAATCTATATGTGATTGCAAAGCAAAATCAAATGTAACTACATTGAACAGAAGTCTTTATTATGTGATGGGGTATACATATTGATGAAATAGTATTGTGGCAAAAATGAAACATGCAATGACTTTTCCTATTCTATTAAAAGACACAATTGCTTACATCCAAGACAAAAGGTTAATACACAGAATATTTTATCATGAAAATACTCTTGAATGACTGAGATATCATCTTTTGGGCCCTGTTCATTTCATCAAAATGGGTTGGGTTTTTTTTTTAATTAGCTGGGCAAAACTAGATTTTGGTTGTTATTTCCTCTTTTGTTGACTTGTCACTACATATTAATTTAGTTGAGGTTTCTTTTTGAAACCCCTTATAAGTTCCAACAAGACACAAAACATACACCATTAAGCACTTCAATAGACCTTTGTGATTCAGCTATTTAATAAAATAAATGGCTATCAATTATATTGTGCGGAGTTTTTTTAAGTGCAAAAAAAACAAACAACCCAACATAAATATATCCATAAATGTATCTGCCTCTAGCAGAAAGCTTTAACTCAAACAAAGAAAATATGAAAAATAAAAAAATGTATTATTAGCAAACGTAATTGTGAAGTCACAAGAATAAAAAGTCTCTCTGTGTCAAAGGACAAATGTCTTCTAATCATCTAAAAGCAACAAAAAAAAAAAAACAAAAAAAAAGACCATGCGCTTCATTTATATGTCACACAGTGCTGAATATGAAGTACACTAATAACTCTTTGAGGTGTTAAAAATGAGCGTTATTCATCAGTTGATGCTGATAACTTTTTTTTTCTTCTGATAATGCCTGTCTAAATGTGATAGAATGAAAGTTTATGTGGTGGAGAGCATCTCATATTTCACAAGTGCGACTGAATCGTGTTGTTAAGAAAATGGAAGAAAGTTAAGACTAATCAGATGAGTTAGGAATTTCGTCAGAGTGCTGGAAAATAGATCATTTTCAAGAATGGAAAAATCTATTTCTAAAATATAGGTAAAAAAAAAAAAGAGAAATAATGACGGAAAAATACATGTATAGCATTTGAAAAGTAAATGATAAAAACATTAAATGTCGACTGATGACAATTGACAAAAAAATAAATTTGTATGATAAAAAAGTACATAACAGAAGGCAATTGAACTTCTCTCTGCAACACATTTACATGCGACTCAATGAAAGGTGAATACACTAAAGGTGAATAACAAAAACAGAAACTAGACTAAACTTTAATTATTTTTCATGACAAAAATATGAAAATAATGAGGAAAATCTCAAATTTTAAAAGAAATATGACTTTGTTTCTATGCTAGTTATAATTTACATTATTCAAAGAATTGTTTTTAATCTGACTCCATTGCACAAAATATAAATCTGATGCTAATATACTGCCACTGTTTCAAATTCCTATATCTGCTCATCTGCTTTGTGAAGAAAAAAACCCCCATACATTGACATAAACTTGGTGAAGATCTTCTATAACATTCCATATGAGTCAATGAAGGCATTGAAAAGCAAACGGATAAAACAAATTTCTGCCGATAGCCTGTCAAGTTATGATCAAAGTTATGAATGAAAAAACATGCCATTTGGCTTAAGCCTACAAATTGCATATTTTTTCACACAAATCCCTCCCACCCTCTCAGACCGTCAAATCCAATGAAAACTCTGGACTCCAATTGCAGATTAATCACACCTTATTACTTTGGGTTAATCAAAATTTAAATGATCTGAGAAATCAACATACTATTTATATTAGCCTATATTGGCAATCTAAACTATGGCAATATACTGAGGATGCATAGCACCAGTCATTCAACGTAAATATAAAGGAGAGAGAAAGAAACACAATCAGAGCATGGAAACCACACTAAAGCTACTATCTTGTACTGTTATTAGTACACTGAGACTGTTTCTGTCACTGGGCCACAATATTTGTCCACGTTTTTCTTCCTAAAATAAAAGGTAACGTTCTAAGTTTCCAGTACCAGGCTTGCCAACCTTCCCTAAATTTTCGGGAAATTCCCTAAATCCTTCATCAGCCCTGACTTCTCACAAAACCTATATTTTCCAAATTTCCAATTTTAGTCTAAAAAAAAAACAGCAACAAAATTTATTTGCCACTAATTTCCCTAATTTGTTGTCTGAAAAGTTGGCCAGCCTGCAGTATGATACAGTGAATATCTTTAATCTCCTATAAAAGCAGTTTTTGATTTATTACACAAGAAAAAAAGCCCCATTGACCTTTTCATTTTTCAAAATGGCGCATAGAAATAAAACAGCATTTTCTTCATATGGAATTTTAATCAACGTATAAAAGAAGAAAAACAAAGATACCTTCTCTTCATCATCATTACCTTCCCCATCATCAACATGATTATAAATACTATCATCATCATCATTATTATTATTATTATTATTATTATTATTATTATTATTAACATCTTAACATTGTATAGGCCTTTCCATATTGTATTCTAAATGTGGACCCAAGATTTTGTGGTTTACAATGGTTTAGATTAAGAGCAAGCATTCTTTGCTTCTATAATTAAATAAAATTTGTCTATCTCCTATTTGTTACGCTAAAATATATTTTTTTTCTGTGTATGCCTCCTTGCAATTAGAACAGTGGGTCCGTTGTCATGAGGCAAATTTTCAATATATTGTTGGAGGTATGATTACTACAATTAGCAGAATAAAACAACTGTTGTTAGATGTGGTAAAAGAAAATTAAAGACAGAAATAGAAATGATAGACATGAATGCTCATTCTTGTGTTAACAAGAGAAAGCTGTGTAAATAAAGAACACTTTTTCAAAATTTTGGATTTGAAAAGCAGAGCTCACTTAATAACATTACAACAGCCTGTCCTTTTATTGCATTAAATTTTGAGAGAGACTAAGTTTTAAGCTTCATCAAAATAAGTTTTAAAACATTGTGTGCATCTCTTCACACATCTTTTTTAACATTAATCTTAATGAACATTGCAAAATGTAGTTTTTTCTTTTTAAGAGTTCTTTCTATTTCACTGTCCAATGCACTGTATGAGTATTATCTCAAAATGATAAGCCCCAAAGTCTACTACCCGCATTAACAATGTAATTTACTATGATTCCGGCCATAAAGGATGCAACAAAGAATGTGGGAAAGCACTTTTCCAGAATTCACCAGGAAATAGATGTGAGATAATCCATTGCTCAACCACAGCAACAACAGCAAAGAGATAAAATGTTATAAAGCTTTCGACATACAGGTTAAATAGTATTAACAGAATGTGTCGCGTTAACTGAAAACATGAGAAAAAAAGAACAACCACTTACTCCTGTAGGTATCTGTCACAGGCGAAATCATCATTGAAAAGACGGAACAAAACAAAAACAAAGACAAATAATAAAAGAAAAAAGCAATCAGGGTTGACATTGGGCAGCAAGCTTTGATAAGAGATTTACTCTACAGAATGGCACATGAAGGACATTTAAGTGATTCTTTTCAAAGGTTGGACAAATTTGTGAATTCGTATGCCAATTTATCATGCATATCATTGGTGTCATGCTCTGACATATAACTTCATAGATAAAAGTTAAAAAGTGGAAAAATAAGCACAATTTTTTACATTAATATAATTTCACAAAATGATGCTTTCCTGCTATTTCAGGTCATCCCACTACAAAATAATGAGGAACTTCTACAATGGTTTTTATTGCTACAAAAAGTAAAACTCAGAAAATTGTTGCAATTATATTTTTAGAGCATGAAACCAAAGACACTCGAGTCCACAAGAAGGTGACAATGCAGAAACTTGCTAAGGCAGGATTACTTTAGAAATAAGGCATGCGTGGAATGTAGTGAGTAGTATTATAGCCTTGCAACAACATGACATGACTCTTTCCTTATTGGATAACTGAACACTGTGATCTTACTTCTTACTTTGAATTACACAAATTTTCTGATGTACTCATTTTTTCTTCTTTCTTAATTCTCCTTCAAATCGCAATGGCAGTTGGTCTCACTTCATAAACTTACAACAGTTCGGTCTTTCACTGCATTAAATATTGCGAGAGACCGTAATTAAAATAAGATATGCATGTTCTGAATTCTACTTTGTAAATCTACGATGCATCCACAAAATTTAGATCCGCTTGTCTGGACATTGTCCAACCCTGCCTTTTGTTGCCTCCTTGAATATTGACCTTTCTTAAGATCTGAACTCCTTTCCCTGATCACAGGGAAATGTCTAGTTTCACTTGCCCCCATTTCAAGAGGCCATAACGTCACAGTCATAACACCCTTACCTAAGTCATTTTTTTGGCAGTTTTGAGTTATTGGTTCTGTGATAATCAGCAGAAATGTGTTTCTTATCCCATCTTGGAATGGCTATTATTTTTTGCATATTTTGAGAAAAATCGTTGTGTGATGACTTGGGCAACACACTTCCAACCATGTTTTCTCAAAACATTAAAAAATGACTCAGGCAAGAGTGTTATGACCATGACGATAATTGAATTTATATTATCAGTCTAAAAGTAGTTTTTATAATAACATCCCCTCCTATCCCATCCAAAAAAACAAACAAAATAAATATTGTATAAAAATCCATCATTTCATTAAAACATAGACCTTCTTTTATAAAACCTTTGACAGTAGTGAACTGCGCCTTCGTCAAACTACATGATTATTCCCTCTGCTTTGCATTTTATAAACTGACACAGTAATGACTACTGTACTAAATTGACACATAAATATCCTCCCCTTGTAATAAAACCTTTAAAAAAAATGTCACTACCTTATTCCTCAAGGAATGTCACTACATTACTCCCAAACCAGTCTAGTTTAAAATCAAAATTTAGCATTCTCCTCTCCTTCTTCTCATTAATAATTAAGAGTAAAAAAACTTTGAATTGAAAATTTGATATCGGGCTAGGATCTAAATAATGACTTAATTTTCTGGCCGATGTCATTAACTTACCCTTACCTACACATCTGCTTCTATCAATCACCATTACAGTAGCCTACACATAGATGTTACAGTTTGATTCTTTGAGTGAGCATTATAGTGTGTGATCAGTATGTGTCAGATTGTTGATGTAATAATGATAAATATCTATACTGTTGCAAAGCGCCTTGAGGCCTCTGTAGGAATTAAAAAACCAATTTGATCATTATTTCAAACTGCAAAAAGCACAAGCCAATTATGATTCTAAGCTGATGGTACAGCAATAGACTTTTCTCAGTGACAAATAACACATCAATTAACAATAATCACAAACTCACCAGTGTCAGTCTGGAGAATGGTTTTCTCTGACAAAGTTAGTTTTCCGACTTGGCTGTTACTGCTGGTACGGATACTGTGAATAAAAAGTATGATCTAATGCAAAGCTGTTTTATAAACACCAATGCAATTACACATTTCAGTAACAACTTCCAACCCTTGTTCTGCATTCCAATCCTTGTTCTGCATATATAATGAGATGTAAGGGTAAATTCAGGGAAAACAGTAAAATAAGAAAAACAATTTTTTTTAAAAGAACAAAGGAGCAGCGAGGGAAAATAAAAACTAAGTCATAGTAAAATGTTTGACTACTCAGAATATTTGTCATAATTACAAAGCTGAAAATGCATTAAAATCACCACGAGAATGACTGGTTCTTACCTGGAGTACAGGACAGCAAAGATCCAAATGACGAGAGCAACAATGCTTTGCCAGTCAAAGACGTTTTCATTATGATCGACAAGATTGTCAGTGCCACCGTTGGCGCTTGGTGTGATGTTACGAGTTGGCACTCCATTGAAAATATCCTTCAGACTTGGATTGCACTCACGGTCTGAAAGTCAAATGGGAAATAAAAGGGATAATTTCATATCCAATTTTGCATGAGAGTCTTTCCTCCAACCTTAGCAAAATAAACAGCAGCAGCAACCGTTATAGTAGTAATAATAATAGTTATAATAATAGTAATGACGATGATAATAATAGCAATAAGATAACAATGATAACAATCACAATAATAATAATAATAATAATAATAATAATAATAATAATGATAATAATAATAACAATAATAATAATAATAACAATTGTAATGAAGTATATTCAATAATACTTCTTATAAAAACATCTCTGTCCACGAAGTATCAAAGAAAGAAGTAGTGGTAAAAACTAGAAGCGAAAGTGCTACAAGTACATGAAAAAGCGTTATCATAAAAGTAGCAACATCATTTCATAACAATTTCTCAGGAAAAAAAAATTATAAGAAATTTAGGATGACCTCTGTTCCGATTTTTACCTACGAATATAACTTCCTTTCTTGCCAGTGAAAAAAAAAAGCAACAACTCCATCTTTATCTTTATCTTAAAAGTGAGCAGAACAGGGCAAAGGCCTTGTGTTGGCACTAGAAGCATATCAAAATGATAAATGATAAAGGGTACATCTATATAGGGGCTTATACAAAAGAGGTCCGAGCACTGTGACAAGGGAAATAACCAACAAATACAGCACAACACTGTAATGGCCTAACGGTGAAGGAGCAAATAGAGAAGTCCATTCAATGAAACAGTTTAGTGTAACACTCGCACAAACAGAGGATAGAAAAGAAAAGGAATTTTGAAAAGACAAGTAGAGTAATACCAAAAAAACAGAAAATCGGACCAGAAATAATGAAAATTTTGGAATTTTTTAATTTTGAAAAATGTAAAATGTGTAAGTTTACTGTGATCATAAAAGTCTTGTTTCTCAACCGATTATGATGGGACTTGGACTAAAATTATTCTAACCATGTTCATAATTCATTCATTGCTATGTTTGACTTATGACCATCACTTTCATGATTTTGTAGTTGACGTTACTGGATGACCCAATAAGTGTGAAATATTTTCATGGCGCAGGCGTCTCCAGATGGAGCCATCTGGAAATAGGTACTGGTCACTGATTGGTCAGACTGCTCGAGATGCAGCACTCACCTCAGATATCCAAAGAAATCTGACTCGCCGACTTGCGAGTTTTTCGTTAATATTTTGAAAGTGGATATATGGATTTAACAAATGTTAATATTTAACACGCTTTTTTAGCACAATAACAAAGATTCACGTTTCAGTCATTATTGTTTTGAAATTTGCATTATTTTAAGCTTCTAATACCAAGATGGAGAGATTTGATCCAGCAATAACAATAGTCAAAGATTAAAAAAATTACAAAATCTGTGAAAATTATTCTTCAAAAACATTTCTCTATGCAAAATCTCTATTTGTTATCCAATTTTGATGAAACAAAGATGAATGTCAATACTTCAATGCAATTGTTATAATGGTAAAAAAAAACATCATCCACTGATTTTAAAATTGTTCTATAAATTTCACAAATTTAGGAAAAATTCTTCTGACAACTGAATGATTTCATCAAATGATGAGGGATCACCATGAAATCTCTGCCCTGCTTTGGGGCATTTGGGGTGGCGGTGGAGCGGTTTGCATGCGAGAGGGTTAAAAATAGACCTCTTTTGCAGTCATTCTGCATTTCACTCTTCATATTGTCAAAATGTCTAGGGCATGTATTCTCCTGATCAGCTGGAAAATCAGCTTTCATATAAGTGTCCGTTTCGGATGTGTGGCCGTTTTGATGCTCCAGGACCACTGAATACATAGCTAGTCACTACTATACCTCAAATTGACGGGAGGTTCAGAGAGACAAGAGAATAATCCAATAACCAAGGGTGGGGACGGCCTTTTTGCAGCAAACTGCATCGGCATGTCACAAACTATATAAGAAAGGTGAAATTCAGAGTATGAAAATAAGGTGGAGCCAGATGTGCGCATGCAAGAGAGTTACACTTTAAACGTAAAGATACAAAATCTTTATCTGAATGTGGAATTTAGCATTGATATCAAAAGGAGGGTGAGACTGAGCCAATCGCAACAATTTTCAAACGTCTTGTGTTAAGTGTAGAGGAAATTGTAAGATAGGAAAAAAAAGCAATAGAGAGAAAAGAGGGTGACTTATCAACTACCCCCGCCAGTCCCTCAAGCAGTGATAGGTAAGGAGATCTCTGTCTTTGAATGGCCGGAAAACTCACATGTTGCTGTCAAACATATTCCTGATTTTCAGACACGGCGATGGACAATACATGACTTGGTTGGAATTGCTGTCGTTTTCACCAAAAGCTGCGGAGAAAAGGAAGGAAAATGTTTTCAGACACTGAGAAGGGCAGTACATGACTTGGTTGAAATTGCTGTCGTTTTCACCAAAAGCCGCGGAGAAAAGGAAGAAGGATGAACAAACCCAGGAGGGCCAAAGGCAGAAAAGCTTGGTCTGTGTAGAAATAAATATAAGACTTTTTACCAATCCCATCCAGGACTAATTGGTATAATGAAAAATAATGTCTAACACAATTCAATTAAGCGTCTGAGTGGTTAAGTTGTCAGACTGCTGTTTGAGAGATCTGAGGATTGCATCTTGCTACTGCTATTTCCTTGAATAAGAAATTCACTCCACTCAATGTAACAAAAGCTGCATTAGATTTCTTGGTAGCACTCGGCACCATTGACCAGTGGTTTTCCAAAACTCAGCAGGTTATTTTATGACAATCTTCAGACACTAAAACACAAAAAAGGCAGAAACACATCTGTATGTAAAACACAACTCTATCATTGAATTGCAGTAGTATAAAGATTTATATTCAATTACGCTTTAAATAATTCTAGAGGGATTTGTCATGACCTTCACACTTACCTTGTCCCTGCCAAACTTTGCCATTATGGACTGTGGGCTGGAATGGAAAGATAAGTGAGAAGGTCAAAAAAGACAAAAATGGATCCGTACTTCAATGAAAGATAAAAGGCATTAGTCATAAATTGCACATAAATAAACGGCATTTTACATTCTTGAAACTGGTAATGTCAACAATAAAAACTTAAATCTAGGAAAATGAACAGAAACTTATAAGAAGCACACTGTGACTACCACTGACTCCAATGTCACAATGTGTGAGTTTGTTGCAAGCCGCAAGCCCCATCGACACCCTAGGGGCGGACACAGAGTAGAGTCCCTTTTTCAAATTCCACCCCTTGCGTAAGGATTGCCTGTCCCACCTGGCAAATCATCGGAAAGTTTGGCTGTGGCTGGCGTGAAGCGAACCTTACATCTTAACCCACGAGCCACTTGTCACAGGCATACAAGATAAATTGTTTGACAAAAAAAAACTTGGATGGCAACTGAGTGCTAAAGAAAATCGTCTTTTGAGAAAGAAAAAATACAATTTAGGAGATTTCCGCTATTTTTTCAAGATTGGTCCGGGACCGTTCCTGATTAGAGAGGGAAAATACAGAGGAAAAAATTGTGCTCCTTTGAAGGTTGTTCCCAGTTACCCAGGTTCCCAAATATAGACCTTAGGTCATATCCGTTTTTCGATCTCTACTGACATCCATGATTCAGAGGTTCCTACCTTGACTGACTGCTTGGAGGAATTGCAAACGTAAAAGTGAGGAATTTGGCATAAAAAAGAGAAGTCAACTCATAAGATTGAGAACTTATAGAGTCGTATATGTTTCCTACAAAGGGGTTGTGACAACAATTTTATTTAAATTTGAACACCTTATCATTTCCAAATATAATCAAAACTCGTGGAAGTTATGATGCACAGAACGATGCGCGTAGGGCCGGTTTTATGCCCAACATCTCCACTATTTGCTAGTAAGGTACACTTTTCTTTTCATTTCAAGTGACTGAGGAATGAGGGAATTTAAATGGAGGATGCAGACCTGCGGAATGAATGGCTGTTTTGAGTAATGATTCTGCAAAATGCGGAATGGTAGGAATCTCTGCATGATTACAGATGTCGTAAAAGAATTATTCAACATCGGGACCTTAAACCTATTTTTCAAAGTAAAATTCGACAAGAGCATGTATCAAAAGATCTTGATTCATATAGTCTGGATATACTGCACATTCAGGAAACAAAGATTTGGAAAGAAGGCAATGACAAAATTGACGGACATGGACATATCTGTTTACAAGTGATTGTAGATTTTATGGACATAAAAAGTGAATAAGGAATATTTTTTAAAGATAGAAAGTGTCTGATAGAATCTGTGTTCTAAAATTGATTCATGATTTATATAAGCAACCACACAACTAAAATAACACTAACATACTATCTATTGTAAATGTTCATGCACCCATCTTTGAGAACATTTCTATAGTCAACTCACTAACATCACCGACACATTAAGGAACAAAACACGACTTTTTGTGGCGGGCGATTTCAAAGCCAAGAAAGGGAAATACCAAGAACAGGCAAATTCTCAAAAGGCCAGAGAAACAATGTCAAACAGTCTTAGAAACATCTTTTCACTACCAAGAGTGCTTTCAATCCTCCTACAAGACATAAACGAATACGGACATGTGAAATAAAAGACAAATCAACAGGAAACAAGATAATCATATTCAACCAGATTGATTATATCATATGTAAAAACTGGCACATAAAATTATTGACAAATACCAGATCCTAAGCAAAATCGTCAAAATTCATGTCACCTATCTGTTACTAATGATTCATGAGGACTTTGAAGTACAATGGCTATAACTGGAATGTCGTAAATGGGCTGCACTATCCAACATTCAGTCCACCTACTAAGACAGCAGCCTGGTCCTCGGTGTCAAAGGCAGTACTGAGTCCAAGGACAACGAGCACAACAGTTTTTCCTTCCACCAAATATTGTAGGAGATCATAGCTGACACGGATTTGATGCAGTTTCTGTACCAGTATTACGGGGGGTTTAGCTGATATGCTGATGGAAATTATGAGAAAAGACCATTATTTCTAACGAGTCCATTTCAATTTTGAAGACTGATTCGCCAGACTGAATCAGAGGACTTAGTTCAAACACTCATTAAGAAGTCCAGTCTAATCTTTATGCTTGCTAGCTTAATTTGAAATGATGGCATTTTAGAAAAAAAAAAGAAAAAAAAGAGATCCTTACCTGCAACCAATACCAAACATCAAACTGCTCCCCCCTGATAATCTTGGACTCCATGCGAATCCGCGACTCATTGGCTGCGATGAAATCCACTGCTTTGTCCCAGATGTGCTGGTACTGGCGTCTGTGACCAAATCAATGGGAACAAGGGAAACAGGTTCATGATAATCTCATGTGTCAATTTCTAATATAATGAAAAATGTAATTAATGAATTTTCACATTATTCCGTAACTAATACATACTTCACAACAAAAGTAAGGTAAGTAGTAAGTTTCTGTCTAGGCCTTGACAGACCCAAAGAGCCAGAGCTTATCTCGGTTTCTATAGCGTTAAACGGAACAGATGATGCAAGATCATCCCCTGGACATGACGCCAGTCTATCGCAGGTTTTACTCCCCAGCCCTTGCTGGTACTCACTTACACCTGAGTCGAGTGAAGCAATTGGAGTAAATTTTCTTGCTCAAG
>JAUEKT010266072.1:0-12263 GCA_031762655.1 Doris verrucosa
CTACTACTACTACTACTACTACTACTACTACTACCACGACTACTACTACTACCACTACCACTACCACAACTGTGATCTTCATGCAGGCCTTGTGGATGTGGAGCTGGGGATTCTGGCTGCACTGAGTGTGGTGCTTGCCGTGTTTGTGCAGAGGAAAAGCTGGGCGTCAATGAGCTGGATGAAAGGGGCCTTCTGGATGTCATGCGTACGTAATACTTGAGTTATCGTTCTCATCCCATCTCATCATTTTGCCTATTAGTTTGCTTTCTATCATTGTGATAATTTCACAGATAGAATTTCACTATGTCTCTTTTAACAAAAGAGTGGGGCTGTTTTTTATTCAGTTCTTGTAAGGCTTGGATGGATTATGGGCCACTGTGTTGTTTGTCCCATTTGTTTTATTATCCCTTCTTTTAATGCCTTTTTTTACAAGTTTTTGTTCTCGTATCTCTGAGATCATTAAATGCTCAAGAAGAAGAAAATTTCAGTGAAACAAAAGTCTTTAAGATTGATGCTATGAGGAAATTTATTTTTCTTACATACATTTTAAAATTACATTTGGAATAATTAAATGCTGTTCTGTAAATAGTTTTAATTGATCTTAAATTTGTTTCTTAGAAATTATGAAGATAATGCTAGTTTTTGCCATCAAGTAAGCTCTATTGCCTGATTTATGTAAACAATGTCAAAGGACCCCCAAATAGCTGAAATGCTTTGGCTTTTTTTATGCTCAAAGGAGGCGGAGCAAATGACCGTGCAGAAGGAGGCAAGAAACAAGACAAGATGCAATTGAGACAAGCACAGAAATTGGCAAAGGAGAGAAAACAAAAAGGTATCACATTATGTTAAACAAATTTTAAGGTCAAAAGATTATGTGAAAACATTTTACATATAAAAATGATCAGAAGTCAAGTTGTGATGCAGTCAATGAGTGTACTTTTATTAATGCCTTTACTTGCTATTCATGATTATTGACTTTATCTCAGACACTTTATGTCAATATCAAGTCAGTTTCTTTATCATAAAGAATTATCCGAAAACATTTCACGTGAACGTTCTTGCTTAAAAAATTATCGTGTTGCCTTCCATTTCATCCGTTTGTGTGATTTTTTCAGAGGGCAGCTATGAAGCTGAGGCGGAGTTTACAAAGCTGGTAAGCTTGCCACCTGCAGAAACTGCCATCAGCACATCAGGAAGCCCTGCTACCCAAATTGCTGCTGGATTACACCATACGTGTAAGGGATTTACTTCACAGTATTCAAATTCACCCATTTTTTACAAAATTATTTTGTAACAATAAGGCATGAAAATATGGTCTTAACTTTGATTTCCATCTGTTCTATATTTTGTAAGCTCTTCCCTCTCGGTATCCAGTGTACTATAAGAGGTTTTGCAGTATTAAAATTGAGTTTTTAAAAGTCTCTTTCTTTATTTTGTGTTCAAATAACATTTTAGGTTGGGTTGAGTTGTTTTAGGACTCTTTTTTTCTGATGTCAGGATAGGTCTTATCAACTTATGTCCAATTGCCTGAGGAAAAGGAAAAAAATACGTCATTGAGGACGACTCCACATGTTTGTGTTTAAGTCACTAAAACCGTCCAGATTACTTAAAAATTATTTCTTTTTTTATTTGGAGCTTTCATTAGCTAAATTCATGCTAGTAAGTAATGAAACGAAGAAAACAGAATGTGACAATAAAATATGGTCTTATGTTATGTTTTCCATCAGTGGTGCTTCTACAAAACGGTGATGCCTTTGCCTTTGGGAGCAACAACAACGGCCAGCTGGGCCAGGGTGATTGCAAAGTCAAGTAAGTCATCTGTGGCTCCCTGCCTTTTGCAGTTCTTGTAAGGAATTTAAGTGATAGACAGCTGTGGACGACTACTGTCTATCCAAAGAGTGATTGGTAATAGACATTGTATGTGCCGAAAGATGATAAAGGTCGCTCTTCATCAATTTATCAGAAGTATTTATAAATTGCCTTGCATTGAAATGTCATATTCTTTTAATATTGCACCATGATTTGAGAGGAAAGAAAGGAGTTTAAAAGTATGTGTCTTTTTGTTATCAGTTGGCATCGATATTGTAAAATTGTAGAAATTAGCTTTAGATATTTTCAACATAAAAAAAAAAAAATTCTGTTGGCAAATAAGACAAAAAAAATTGATTTAACTATTGTCCTTTGACAATATGTAAGATTCTTCTAGTTTGTCACTATCATGCAAAAAAGTCAAAGACATTATCAAAATTTATTCTTTACTTTTTCAAATCCAGGGGCCGTCCCTGCAAAGTGCCATGCCCTCATCCAGTGACAATGATAGCCGCAGGAAGTCACCATTCTGTGTTCCTTCTGGCAACAGGCGAAGTCTACACATGTGGAGATTATCAGGTGATTTTTCATGCTGATATTAATTTCAAACAGGGCATGTCAAAGTACGTTTAAATTCTAAAAATAATTTGAGAAACAAAAAATAAATACCTGTATGTGTCAATTTTACAACCTCTAAAAGTTTCCTTTAAGGTTAGACAAGGAATATGACCTATGTCATTATTAAAGATTGAAAGAATATAACTATATTTCAGAATTTTTTTAATATTTAGATTCAAGATGATATATTTTATGTCAGTATAATTTTTCCTGTTCAAGAATATGATCCTTCTTGAGGTTACATTATGTTGGTTTTTTCCAGTCCTCGCTCCGCCATCCTCTTTGGTAAAGATATTATCTGAAACAACTTTCTAATGGTAGCTCAGTTTTGGGGACACAATCTCAGCTGGAACATACCGAAAATGCAATGACGAAATTATATAGTAAAGTAAGTAAAAGTAAAGTTCCTTCTAGGCCTTGACAGACCCAAAGAGCCGGAGCTTATCCTGGTTTTGGTAGCGTTAAGAGGAACAGATGATACAAGATCACCCCCTGGACAGGATGCTAGTCTATTGCAGATTTAACTCCCCAGCCCTTGCTGGTACTCATTTATACCTGGGTCGAGTGAAGCAATTGGAGTAAATTTTCTTGCTCAAGGAAAAATCACGATGGTCGCGGATGGGATTCGAACCCAGTACCTACCAGTCACCAGTCCGGTGCTCTAACCACTCAGCCGCCGTGCCTCCAAAAATTATATAAACTGTAAAAAAAATAATAGAGACCAGATGCTGATACATTGTTATGCAAGAATTTTTTGCCTTTTCTCCACAGAAAGGGGCCTTGGGTAGAACAGGCATGGATGAATTTGCTCAGCATTGCAAAAATGTGTCTTGGTATACTCTTCCAGGCCCTGTGCCGGGTGTTGGTAAGGCCATAGTTTGAGCAGTTCACCATGGTTTTAAATTTCCATCCAGCCTGTAGCTGTCAATGCATGGTTGGACAGGAGATTTTCAAGTTAAACGATCCCTGTGCTGTTATTTCTTTTGAGGTTAAAACATTCGCAAATTGGGAAAAACATTTTTTTATTTATAATAATAACAATGTTTTTGACAGCTCTAACTGTTTCAGTATTTGAAAAATTACCAAATTCACATGTTCAATTTGATCATCACAAGCCCAGCTACCGAATGATAAGAGCATAGTTTGTAATTAAAACATTTGAGGTTATTTTTCATTCCAAATAGTTTTACATTTTATAAGATTAACTTCAAGCTGTTCATGTGTTGGGCATAATAAGTTATTTGGGAGTTGTTGTTGTTTTTTCAAGTAATTGGAGATCGTGTTGCAGTCATTTCATCATCTTTTGAGTCCACTTAGAATTTTATATATGGCAATTTTTTATTTAGTTTTACAGGGTGTCGAGTTGAATCATGTTTATTGATTAAACAGCCAAATATATACCAAGATCATCCTATTCTTTTCATAAGTCTAGCCTGCATCAAATGAATATAATTTGTTATTCATCTTGCTTTTCAGGTGCTAAATTTGGACGACGTGCGACATGGATTGGAGCCAGTGGGGACCAGACCATCATGCGAATTGATGAGCTTCTCATTAATGCCCAGACCCTGACCCGCTCCAACATTTTTGCCAGCAAGACATGTATAGGTACATAAACGTTTAGTGTTTTTGTTTTATTTCAGTACTATATATTTTTATGTTTTTTTTTACTTTTATAATAATACAGTGGAACCTCTCTAATCGGGAAATCAGGTTTCCCGGATTACCTGGGGACTCTATGATTTTGATCTTCCCTCATCTGTTTGAAGCGTTTAAACCCCTTTGTCACATCCCAGCATTTCCAGTGGAAGGATATTGTCGCACCAGCTTTTAAAAATATGTACATGTACTTTTATATTGTTCTACAAACTTAGAATTATTTTCTCGTATTGCTGGCAAATGTGATTATAGAAGGGTGTAAAAGGTGGTATGCAAAGTAAGTGGCTAAAGGAGAATTGAGAAAATAATTTATGGGAATCACGTGATCTGGAAATTTAGACAAGATGTCATTCATTAGAGACGTTACTATTGCCCTACAACAAAATAGATAGCGAATGATATATTTCATATGTCTGTTTTATGATAATAGGTGTCATCCCAAGAGGAGAAGATGCTTTCGATGAAATGAACTGCCTCATGATCAGCAAAGCAGATGGCAATTGTAAAAGGTATTTCCTATTTGTTGTTTCTTTTGTTCACATCTTAGCTGTATCATCTTTCTAGTCATATTCTGTATGATAAATCTTGGATGTTTTTACACACTTAAGATTATTTTTCTGAATCTCAAAACTATTTCTCTTTCATCATCTCCCTTTAAAAGGCTTTTTACACACATTATCTCATACCTTAGGTTACAAATGTTAAAACTTTTAAAATATTGTTACATTACTTTGCATCTATTTGAATGCATTGATTTATCTTCATTTTTTTTTTTTTTTTTTTTTTTTTTTTTTTTTTTATAAAAGCTTTTCAGGTGGGGAGCAAGAAACCCTCAGTAACCAAGCTGTTTGTCTTGATCCAGTGTATGACGTTTTGTGGGGGTAAGTGATAAAAGTAGCTTAATCAGTATCATTGTTTAAAGTGTCTTCGTGAATAGAAAATATGTTCCTTCGTTCATAATTTTCTTATCTGTTATATTTGTTCTCTTAGTGCTTAAGCATTTTTTTTTCTTCGGAATCATTTTTTTTTTCAATGTGCATTTATCATTTCTTCTTCTTTTGCTTTTATTTGTAGCTATAAATCATCATTTAGTCATTTATCTGAAACATATTTTTCACAGTTAATGGTATTGTAATCACTGTGATGTTTCTGTTACCCAGGTACAACCCCCGCTCTCAGGAGATTCGCTGTTACAATGTCATGATGGGAGAGGCTCATGACCTGAGAAGAATTGATCCCAGCTATTGCGACATTTTCAGTCCAGAGCTGGCTGTACCGACCCGCATGGGCTGCCAGGCCACCAGATCTCACTGTGCTTTGCACATGCTTGGTAAGAGAGGATGTCAACTGATTACTTGGATTGCAAACTTCTACTCATGTTAAATTTGTTACAATGTTGGGAAAGCATTGAATTAATCAATTGTAAAGTGAACATGTCTCCTTATCTGGATATTTGAATAAGAGTCATTGATTGTAAATATTTACCAATTTTCCTCCCAAAGTCAAATCAGCAATAAGAAAGTCCTCAAGAAATAGAGGAATTTCAACTGCCTAGGACCAAACAAGGAAAATGTTGCTTGAAGATGGTGCATGTTCTGTATTTTGTAGTTCTATCTCCTTTTACGTTGAGATGATTGGTACATTTGTGCAGGATGCCAGTGCTATGCCCATGAAAAAACCAAGATTTTCCCCCACCCTTCTTGCATAACTTTTATGTCTTTGCTAATGCAAGGATTTCTTATTATCCCTTATCACTCCAGCCATGCCTCTCGTCTCTGTAAATTTGTAATGATCTGTAACAATAGAAGATTTATCTTGACAGCTTTCATAGAGATGTTTAATGTTTTGTAGAAGAAAAAAGTATTTTTTACTGATTTTGTCATGCTTTACTTTGCTTTGTTTTGGGTTTTTGTCCATTTAAGGATAAGCTGCTAGAATTATCCTGTGCAATTTACATCTTGTAAGCCTGCAGTATGAAATTATTTTCTGTTTTGCCTTTCTCTATGTCACTTCCCTACATTGAAATTCCCTTTTATTTTTGTATTGTCTATTACACTTTGACATTAAAATACAAAATCATACATAGCCTCTCAACTCAAACGGCAGAGTTATATAGAAATTATCTCTCAACATGAACTGATTGTCCAATCTTTAATAGCATTTGATACAACTATTTGGATTGCTTGCCATTTTCTCCACAGGTTGCCTTGACACACTCACAGTGGCCAACCAGATGAAATTCCAGGTGACGGAAGAGACCCGGGAGAAGGCATCCATCAACAAAGTGTACAGCAAGGAAGATTACTCCATAGTCAACCGCTTTGAAAGTGAGTTTGAATCTTTGCTGCTTGTGATGTTAAAGGGATCATTTGTTTGGAGACATGACGACTGGATGGTCAAGAGCGTTTTGGCACTGACCATTTGAATCTCATATCAACAGTCGTATGTTTTCATAGAGCAAGAAAATAACTCAAATTACTTCACCCTGTGCCATTGTCAAACTTGCCAATCTTCCAAATCGGTCAGGAACTTCCCAATCCTTGTTCCCGAATTCCTGATTTCCCGAAATGAGCCTGCCAGATTCAATGCTGGTTTATATTTCTTGACACACAAAAAATGCTGTGACTAAAATCATGACATCAAACTGAAATTTATTAGATCATTTCAAATAAAGTTGTTTTTGTTCTATAAAACGGTTAGAAAATAAAGATAAACAAAAAAATGCACAAGAATGACTCTTTGCATCTTTGGCCTATAGTGCTGTGTACAACAACAACAAAAAAACAGCCTATAAAATGCTCTGCCTGTTAATGTTGCTCACTGCAGTCGTGGATCATAGCAAAGATAACTTTAATTATGAAAAGGTGAATGTTCAGACTTAAACACTTGCACACTGATGCTGTTGTTGCATTGCAGGCCATGGTGGAGGCTGGGGCTACTCGGGCCACTCAGTGGAAGCCATCCGCTTCATGAGTGACACGGACATCCTGCTGGGAGGCTACGGCCTGTTTGGAGGCAGGGGAGGCTACCTGGGCCGGATCAAGGTAGTTTTGGCTGGTGGAAGCTGAGATGATTGGTGGCCTTGGTTTACCTACTTTTGCCTTAACAGCTGTTTTTGTTTGGGGTTTTGTTTTTAGTGTCTTGTTATGATTGGGTTTTTTGTTGTTGTTTAAATGGCAGTAGATTTGTTTTTATTGTTTTTATCATTTTTGAAAGGAGAGACTCAGTTAAATTATCATTTTTGTTTTTCATCGTTGTTAAGAATCTTCCTGTAAAGGATGAAAGGGGAAATGCAAATGAACAGATTCTTTTTTTTAATTGTCATTGATATTATTATCATTGATATAAAGGGTCCTTTGTAAATGTTTTGAGGAGAGAAATTCCTCTCATTCAAGTATATGATAGCATATTTTACTTGAGACAGAGAAAGTACTTGACAACGAATCAATTTGACTGAAAATCATGTTTTGTCTTTGTCTGCAGTTATATGAACTGGGTGTGGAAGGTGGTGACAACGAAGGTGAAGGAGAACTTCTGTCGGAAACAGAGGAGACTCATTTTGTCTGCGGTGCCAGGTAAATAGCTTCTTTTGTTGTCACAGATTTAATTTCCGTGCTGAGCTAATAGGTTTGTTTTTTTTATTGGGATGCTTGTAGCTTTTTTGTGTAAAGATCAAAAAAAAAAATTTTTATATCTTGAAAAAGAAAAATATTTGGTAGCCTTGGTGAGCAAAAAAAATTTTTATTATCATTCTTGAAGGATTGTTTTGTTGTTTTTTTTCATTACAAAAATCATTCTTGACAAGAGTGAATACCCAAATATATCATACATTACTCAAATATGATCCCTTTAGTTATCTCTAAGTAACCTACAAGTAATGAATCGACTATGAATTTTTTTTTTACACTGGATTCTCAGAGATGAATTGTGTTTTTTGTCTTTTCCTTCAGAGAAAAGCATGCCATGTTGTTTGATGAGCCGGTGCCCCTTCAGGCCAACTACTGGTATGTGGCTTGGGCCAGAATCTCAGGTCCCAGCTCCGACTGTGGATCCAGTGGACTCTCAGCTGTGCATACGGATGACTCGTACGTCTAAGGCTTGTTTTTTTGTGTGTGTTTAGATCTTTCCTGATTTCAAAAGGTTTCAAATCTATTTTGTGCACTGAAGGATAAAAAGAAAAAGTTAAAATGTCATTTTTTGGTCACTCTTGTTTGTCACTTCACCAGCCAGACTGATAAAGGAAATTTGACCATGCTGACTTTGATTCGCTTATTGATTCCATTGAAAATATGTAGTTCTTCTCTTCCTTAAACCTTTCATGATGTTGAGAGTGAACATGGCTATCCTTTTAGTTATGTCTCATTTTTATTTATTCAAGAATAATCAAATTACGTTTGTGTCTTTTCAGGGTGGTTTTCAAATTCAAAAGTTCCCGTCAATCCAACAATGGAACAGATGTCAACGCAGGCCAAATCCCACAGTTGTTGTACAGGTCTGTCCGTCTGTTGGCAATTCTTGTATTTTTAATGTCACCTCTTCGTGACAGACAAGGATTTCTATATTATACTCCATTTAACTGGGTGTTTGTGGATAACAACCATTAATGATATTGTTATCTAAGATCATTCAGTGTGAATGAGCTGGCTAAATAATTACATAAAGACCTGCTTATATAACAATGATTACGCTTATTTAAGTCTATTACCCTTTTCAAATAGATCAATAAAGTGTGAAAGATTGGAAAAACATACTTTATGAAAGGTATATTTTGTAACAACATCAACAAATATTTTAATGTTATATTTGAGCACAATCTAGATTCTACAACTCCTTATCTACCTAAAATGCAGGTATTAAAACGAAAAGAAAAAAAAGAAGAAAACATTTGTCCGACTGCCTGCCTTTATGCGGCTATTCTCACACCTCACTCCTTAGGTTGCCCCCGCGTGACAGTCCTGCTGTTCCCAGGAAAACTGACCAAGTAGATCCTGCCCACATTTTGAGCAGTGAATTCTCTCACTCCGTCACTTCGGTAAGTTGTATTGTATTCTATTGTAAGTTGTATTCCACATGGAATGCAATTCAATAGTTTTGCATGTACATTCACCAACTGTCCATTTCCATTTTCTCCTGCGTGTTCAAATGAATTTGATAGGCAGTTGTTTCAGTATTATAAAGCTCTCTCATGAGTGTCGAATTAATGCTTGTTGTTTTTTCTTCTTATTGTTGCTTTAGGTGAGCCTGGAAGCCTTGCTCAAGTTGCTGGAGTACAGCTGGTCCACCCTGCACAACACCATGCCAAGTGCCTCGGCTTTCAGGGGCGGCCAGGAGAGCGATGGCGCCTTGTCAGACTCGCAGAGAATCGTCTTCATAGCACGAGCTTGCCTTCGCTTGCTGCGCACCTATGTGTCCGACATCTATCCTGATGGCGGTAAGTTTGTGTTGATTGGCTTAAACGAATCAAGAAATTTGGATATAAGATTCTTTGCATCCAATTCGTATGTAGGGATGTATGCTAAATTTCTATGGTAGGGAAAATTTGCAGCCAGATGTAATTGCAGCAAACCTGACGTAATTTGCAATTTTTGATTGAATCAAATGTGATGTTTACTGTATTACTATATTCTCAGTATGGCTATATTCTATATAAGCTTGCTTATAAAAGCTAGAATGCTGCGACACTAAAATAAATGTTTTAAAAAAATCAAATTTCAGCCTATACTGCATGTAAAAGATGTTATTCAAATATACTCTTGCTTCTGCAGTGGTCAAGAAGAAAACTCCCCCAGAATCAACTCAGCTGGTTGAGCGCATTGGAGATGCAAGAGACCTCCTCCGGAGAATTCTGGCGGAAGAACTGCATGCAGCTAAATTTCGCATGTCTGTCTCTGAGCCGCAAACTATGAAGAAATACCGGCAACTGAGAGACGAAGTTTTGAATGAGTGCCATGTGACCTTTAGAGCTTGCTTCCACGCCTTCTACCCAACTGGCCACCTCAAGTGGTGGTGTCTGTGTGATCTGCTCTGTCAGATGGAGCCAGTGAGTACAATTTTCGACTTTCTTCTTTTGGACCTTTTGGTTTGGCAATGAACATTCAGGTCTTCTCCTTTCAAAATGGGAAGAGACCCAAAAATTGAGTATGGATATTATATTTGAAATAAAAAAGTCACACATTTTTAATATGAGAGCTAAAGCAGGTGCCGAATGCAGACTGAAGAATGTTGTTTCTAAGAAAAATGGTATATTTTTGCCTCTGACATTTTTTAAAATAATAATTATTTACATACCCCCTGAAAATTCATGGAAAGTAATATTTAATAAGATTACAGGCTTTGATCACTCACAAAGTTGACTCATAAATAATGTGAAAACTGTATTTTTTTTTTTAATGATGCAAATTCAATTCTGATTGTAGTTTCATTCCATCATTGATGTCACAGCTTACAAGATTCATCTAACAAAATGTTGAAAAACTTCACAAATGGCTGATATAACTGCATTTAAAGTATGGAAGTCCAACTTCCAGATTTTTTGGTAAAGAATGGCTTTTTTAATGTTGCAATCTTAAAGACATAACTCTGTTGTTGTTTTTTAATGTGTATTACTTATGGTATTCTACAACACCTGATATGGCTGTGCTAGAATAGTACTGTTGGGATTCAAAACTATGGGCTTTGTAGGTATTTATCACTGGAATCAGCAAAATAAGGCACATTTGGTAAAACAACACTCCTGCAATTTGAAACTGTCAAAGTTCGAGCTCAGTATTTTAAAACTTAACTAAAATGAGATTCTTTTCTTTCTGTATGATTTAGTATTATTACCAGGCCAAGGTATTAGTTCAGATGGTTATACATGTGTGTTTTTAACATGCAATTAAAAAAACAAATTCCATTGAATGTATTGTTTGGTTCCCACCTTCAGATGATTAAACTACGAGCCACTGGTCAAAAGGTTTGTACAGTTTGGTGTTAAGACAGATTGAAGACACATGCTTATGGTTTGTGAAAAGCTTTCTGTGTCTCTAACACCCTGCGTAATGTTTTTTTCTGATGTGCTATATACGCATAGTAAAGTTGTACCTTGATGTGTAGTCTGAATATGGACGGACATCCTTTTCAGTTTTATTAGAAATGAACTCAACTGAAATCTTTTTTTTCTTTGGTTTGTTTTGTTTTATAGGATATACTTTATTTCTTCTTTCTTTGATGTTGTTTTCCACTACTTGTACTCTATGCTTCACTAATATTGTCTATGATAATTGTTATTTTGTTTTGTATTGCTGCTTTAGATTTTCTTTTAGTAGATCTTGTGTTCTAATTTTTGAGTGATAAAAGGACATGCTTTAGATTTCATAAGCTTGATTTTGCCTGTAAGTAGGTTTAGCATGTTTTATTTGTGTTTTTTTTGTGTGTGTTGGTATTCTGTAATATTTATCATAGAAAGTTAAAGGGAATGCTGCTCTTTAACATCTTTAATACATGTATATAACTTTCTATATTTGGTTTTCATGTCATAAAAGGAAGTTAACCGGTCAATTCAAGAACAAGATTACTTCCAATATTGTTTGTTGTGTTGCCCAAATAGCTTCTTTTTTCTTTTTCTTTTCACCATGAGTACTTTTACTCTAAGTTAAGGTTACTTCAGAGAGGAATTATTGAACATGATATCTCACTTTAAATTCTGAAAATTCCAACGAAGGAAATGAATCAGAAAGTGATAATAAGAATATGAAATGAAGACTTAATTGTTGTTAGATCAATGGCATTAAGTTTAATTTGAACTCAATCTAGAGAATAGGAAAATGTGTTGTGGGGAATTCCGAATTCGTAAATCATCTCAGAAGTTTTCTTCACATGAAGATATTCCACAAGATTAAATGATTGGGGGGAAAAAAATAAAAACTATGTCCTTGTTTATCTTTTTATAAAGAACTTGTATTTGGCTCGGTAGCCATTTTAATATGTTCACATGGTAAACAAAAATTGAAATGCTCAGTCCACACCTTTCTCTTCAACCCTTTATAGTTAAATTACTGATGGCAGAGACTAGTGTTGTCTAATCTGGCAAAAGCTGCTCTCCAACTACCTATAGATGAGACCAAATTTTTAATACACGCTGATTTGAAACCCATTGTCTTTCAATACACCCATAAACTCTGGCAAGAGGACTGGGA
>JAUEKT010266183.1:0-12254 GCA_031762655.1 Doris verrucosa
AAACAAAAATAATACAACTAGACCAAGTGAGAGGAAAAGAAGTAGGCCTACCAGTAGCGCCCGCCAACCGCCCACAAAAAGAGGAAGACCCCGCAAGTCATGGACAGACAACGTAACGTTTTGGACAGGACTAACAACCCCAGAACTGCTGACGGCCTCCAAAGGTCGTAAGAAATGGAGAGCAGTTTCAACCTCTTCTGCGCTCACGTCCCCTCTCCGGCTGAACAGTCATGGGAAAGAACTCCAATTACAACATGTACAAGAGACAGATACAGTAATTATTAACATTTATGACAATCAAAACAAGACTTTCAAGATTTCCAAGAAACATATACAGTAACTGTTGGCATTAAAAGTTATGTCAAGGAGATGGTTACAGTAACTATTATTAACATTTATGACAATCATGCTGTCAACAAACAATACTTCTTACTTGTCAAAGAGACAGATACAGTAACGATTGTTGGGACAATAATAAAAGACATCTAATATGCCTGTGAGGCAGATACAGTAACTTAAAAAAAATATGATAATGATAACAAGACTTCTAACGTGTCAAAGAGACAGATACGCTAACTGTTAACAGTTTAGTCAATTATGATGAGACTTTTCAGATGTTAAATAAACGGACACAGTCAGTAACTATTCACAATATTCACTATTCGTAATAAGACGTTTAATTTATGATTATCATTTTTATTATCATTAGATTATTGATACCAGGGTATATTGATTCAAACTGACAATAGATATCTGTGTGGCCAGAGATTGTGCATGTATAAGACAATTAAACCTTTGGTAGATATGGCTTGTTTTTTGTTTAAATGCATACGAAAACTGTTTTTTAAATGTAGGTTATTCCAATTCTTTAAAGCTGTTTTGATTTTGATTCATAAAATTGAAAGCTGAGCATGAGATGGAATCTAAGCAAGCCTACGGACAAGCCTTACAACCACTCAACTGTATGGCTGGTGGTTGTCATGGGAAATACGGTAATCTCAAACTCATTTTGGTTACATCCATTACATCAACCAGCTTCCATGTGTCAGGTGTTTGGCTCATTCCTATGTATGCTTAGATCAGAATATATTATGCCTCTAATATACGCCTTCTCAATTTAAATTTGTTAAAACATTTACAACATAAAATTAAACCCGTGATCATTAAAATATGCACTGCACATACAATTAAGGATAACTATCTCATTCATAACTTTGAGTGTTTTAAATTTCAATGAATATTATCGGAGTATCTGCCTTCATGTTATGCCCAAAACCAAACCCTATTTTAATATAACGATTCCTATCAGCACAACACATCGTCATCAGCCCAATATTTTAACAAACTGTTGCATTGAGTCATAGAAATGAAAACTGAATATGCGCCATTAGGGTGCTTTCATAGAAAAAGCATTTTCCGCATAGGCGCAAATCTGTACCCGTTCCTTCTTCTTCTTCTTCTTCTTCATATATACTGACTGACTCAGTTAGACTGAGTATTACTGTCAGTGCGCATTTTTGTCAGTGAATCATTTATTTATTTATTTATTCATTCCGACACCTCGCCTGTCCTCCCCAGGGCTTTCATAGCAAAAGCTTTTCTGCGCCTTCTTTAGACTACTTTTGAGTGTAAAACGTGCCCATGTATGTAAACACAACAATGATTCCAACTTTTGCAATCTGTATTTAGTCACCCCTTGCATGCTTTGGTTAAAATGACTTTTTCAGTATTTTCTTTGTTATTTAAAAAAAATCAATTTCAGCTCGAATCTTGCCTAAATCATGTTTGGTGCCTGGATTCAAAAATGCCATCAGACTTCCAATGAAGATATTGGCCTTGATTGAAAAGTCAGGTCAAGTTATGCCCAGTGACGTCACCCCTCAATTGCCTGTGAAGACAGTTCACGACTGCCAAAAAGCTTGAAAAAGAAGTCCTGATATCAAGTCTTCGTAGGTCCTGAGAAAGTTTTTGTTATGGGCAGCAAAAGGGAATAAATAAGAAAATTCTTCTTTCGCTAAAAACAAGCTTTTGCTAGGAAAGCATCCTTACACTTACATTGCTTTAAAATCACAACCATGCATACCTCTCCCCCTACCTCTCCCTCCTCATCCACTTCCAACGTCGTAGAAAAAGAAAAGTTCAAACTAATCCTGGTCCTTCGGGTAGGCCCAACTCCTAAAAGCTCACAGACATGCTTTCAGATCAACGGCAAAGAGATCACAGACAACATTTTGGCAAATATCACCACGCCCCAAGCCAAGCATACGTAATAAATAAAGCTGAACTAATTCAAGGCCGCTAGTTGTGAAGAGATGTAATCTCGAAAGCAATTATTTTAGCCCCAGTACAAAAAGGAGCTTTCAATTAGCGGATGTTCGGCTTTCTTTATTATACACGCTTAGCACGTGCCCAATAATATGAAGAGAAGGTACCATAGAAGAAGACGGTTTAAATTGCTGCTAATCATTATCATGCATAAATTATGATGGCTTATTTATATTACTTGTAGTAGGTATATATGACATTAGATTTACTTACAATGAAAAGTTATGGGTACTGGTGCCAATAGTCAATTTGTTGTATCAACATCTCACATGTCAAGAGATCTAGAAAGGCATAAAAATGCACAAATGTACAAATCGAGAGGCAGACAAGCAGATAAATAGAGACAGTAGATAAAGAAAAATAAGTGTATAGATAGACTTATCACAAAGAGAGAGACGATGAGATAAGTTAGCTCAATGGTAAAAAAAAGTATGATAAAATATCAATTTGAATTTTGTAGAGATAGATGAAGATAATAAGAATAAAAAAAGAGATCAGTTTTACAAAGTTTGAGTTAGATGTTTTCGAAGTAGACGCCTTGTTTGATTCACAAGTGATTTGAATTTTGTGACGTAATGTCAACGTCTCACGCCACACTTCTGTAACACAAAGCCTCATATGAATCTTTTTCTTCTTCTTCACGTATACTGACTGCTGTAGTTGGACTGAATGTCACCAGCGCACATTTTTAATTGTACATGAAGTTCAAAGGTCACACTTCAAACACATAACCAGATGCTCTTCCAAACAACGATTCCATGAATAGCCAGAGACTTTTTTTTTTTACACGAACAAATCAGGCAATCATAGGCTTTGCAAATTTCTATTTCTATACTCTCTTTACACGTGAGTTACGCCCTAACTTACGAAAATTCTAGCAAAGCGAGAAAGAAACCACTACAAAACATCTGGCGGACATGATTTTCATTGTGTAAAATTGAGCGCTTGTGTTCTAGTCTGAGCCACTGAGGAGTCAATTTAAGTTCATTCACATCTGGTAAAAAAAAAAACACAAAGAAAAAACACACTTCCTCCATTGGGCAGATTGAGAGCTTGCATCAATGACATAAAAGAGACTGAAAATAAGTTTGTAAACCCGATTCTTTGGGTGAAATAAAATCAAGGCTATCGTTTATCAGACGCGGGCTGTGAACCATAGGTCAATGATAGACAAAGTATTTGAATAGCCCCGTAAGAACAGGGACAAGAAAGATGCATGGGAATAGACAGAAAAAAAATCTTGACACAAGTGGAGGGACCCAAACGGAGTTTGAAACCGTGACGTCTGGTTGTGTCGGCCCCCTCTGCCCAAACCACGCTCCTTAACACCACCAGACTGTGAACCAGTCTCATTTTCATTTAACAAATAGTGCTAGGGCAATGGCTCAGATTTCTAAACAGGAAAAAGATAAACATGTCAAATTTAGTCATTTCACAAACCAAAACAATTATACAGCTTCTATCTAAAAACAAAATAGGCGATTTCAGTACCTGCGGACAAAGTAAAGTAAAGTCTCCTCTAGGCCTTGACAGAGCCAAAGAGCCGGAGCTTATCCCGGTTTCTGTAGCGCTAAGCGGAACAGATGATGCAAGATCATCCCCTGGATAGGATACTAGTCTATCGCAGGTTTTACTCCCCAGCCCTTGCTGGCACTCATTTACACCTGAGTCGAGTGAAGCAATTAAAATATATTTTATTGCTCAAGTAAACAACACGATGGTTGCGGCAGGGTTTCTAACTCTTGGTCAGCAGTCTGACGCTCTAACCACTCAGCCACCGTGCCTCTTCCTGCGGACAGAACTGGTTGAAAACTATGACAACCCCCTGCTTGGATTTTGGTTACAATTCATATGATTATAGCGTGCTAAACATTATGTTGTCATTGAAAGGTATTGCCTATATAGGTACATAAATACAGATATGAATAAGGAAGTATTATAATATCTATATATTATATAAGAGTATTCAATGCTGATAATTTTCTATGAGGTATATACTTTTACAAAATTATTGTATTTAAAGCTTAGATAATGATGATGGGTTTTCAAAAAATTAAAAATGTTCCTGTGACAAGTAAATGAGGTTAAGTTGCCATATAATAAGGAAAAAATAAATCAATATTGATTGTATGATTAGTAAGACGATTTTGTGTGGTTTTGTTTTGATAACACTTGCGTATAAATTTAATTTTCTCAGTGACAAAAAAAAACTCTGAATAAAAACACTTAAAAATGTCAAATTGGAGACTTCTTGCAATGAGTTGATTATTTTCACAAATATATTATCAAACATACAAATGAACAGTCATATTCTAACATGAGCTTGATTTGGGGTTAAAATAAATACCTAGCCACAGTTAAGTACGAATTAGCATGACTAGCGACGATAATACTCATACTTATATTTTTATACAATGTACAAATAATGGGGAAAACAAAATTAGCTGTGGAGAGTAAAACCGATTGTCACTTGTTAT
Organism: Doris verrucosa; assembly: GCA_031762655.1. Lineage (NCBI taxonomy): Eukaryota > Metazoa > Mollusca > Gastropoda > Nudibranchia > Dorididae > Doris > Doris verrucosa. The sequence goes on from JAUEKT010266183.1 coordinate 4,803, forward strand.
CAGAGTCTCTTTGGACTTATTATCTTTTTGATTATCATCTTGTAGTATAATCATTAAAGCAATGTTGTGATTGTTGTTATAAATGTTGTTATTAAGATTGCATTGGCTCCTTGCTGCAAAACTCTTGAAATTGACATTTTTTGCGAAATCATATTTTATCATATTCATAATGGCCACAGCTTGGTAATGCATTTCATGGCTCTATAGTACATGTAGAAAATAAACAAATTTTTTGCATGCCTCAATTTTATCCTGAATTTCATTATCGCTATAGCCTTATGCATTTCGTGTCAAATTACACAGCTGCACAGTAGTAAATAACGAAGTTACGACAATAGGAACGCTATGGTAGACAAAGTAACTGAATAACAGTGTAAGAACAAAGACGAAACTATCTAAACAGCCGTAAAATATCCTGGCGTTTTTTGTTTTTAGAGGATAAAGACAAGAAATCGGGAACAGTGAGACCTTGGAAATAACGGGTATTCTTACTTGGCTCGGAGGCTCTCGTTATCCCCCAGCTCCACTTAAGAAGGAAGGAGACTGAAATCCTACTTTAGAATTTAATAGAAAATAATAGACAGAGTAATTGAATAGCCCGGACAGAACAAAGACGAGCAAGACGCGTAGGAAAAGACAGAAAAATAAAGCTTGACACAAGTGGGGCTCGAAACCGCAACCTCTGCCTCGCCACAAATAGAAAGTACTCTACCGCCTGAGCTAGCCACGCTTAGAATTTAAGACTTGACCCCGTCACTGACTTACCCTAGCAACACAAGTGAGGCTCTCGTTTATTACAAAATTATTTTAACCCGATAATTGTCGCAATCTACGGTACAACAACAACATAAAATGAACGAAACGAGCTGATCCTGGTATAACAAAAAAAAAGTCTGGTTTGAGATTGTCAAAGGTAAAGTCATGAATCATACTATTCATACAATATAATAATTCAAGAGTTTACTCCATATATAAAGCCAACAAAACAAAATGATTGAAAAATGATTGTACGACCAACAAAATGCATAAATCAAATTGTCATCCAACGAAAGTAATTTTCACATTGTTTGTTAGCTTTTCCCTGAAATTCACATCACAATCACCGAATCAAGTGGTCTTAATCTGAGGGTGAGAAGAGAAAAAACGGCAAAATGAAAGATACAAAATATGAAACAAGAAAACGAATGGAACAGGAAGCACCATTTTGCCCTTTGATCTCCCATGCTTTCTCATTGCAATAACATTCTGTAAGATTTTTAAAGTGGACATTGGAACAAAAATGAACAATGATATACATTATTATAAATGAATAAGAATGAGGAAATATGATAAGATAATTGAAAAAAAAAATTACTAAATTAATTTTTTTTAAAACCCACCCCAAAACAAACTAAAGTTAAATGTATAAATAGTATATCAATGACAAATAGCCAATTTCAAAATGACTCTCAAATCATTTGGTATATAGGCAGTACATTACTGTTAAATAGCCTACTCTAAAATGACTTAAAAATCATTCAGTATAAGTAGTATACTATTGACAAATAACCAATTTCAAAATGACTTTCAAATCATTTGCAGCGAGATCAAGAAGTAAGAGGAACCTGAACATTAGAATGTGAATATTAATCCTTTTGTGAAATTGAATTTCAAAATGAAATGAGAAACAAACAACTCGTTAAACCAAGAAGAAAAAAAAAAAGATAAATGAGTGAAACACGTTGGAAATGAGACATTTGATCAAATATCAATGTCCTTATTCTCCATATATGGCCTTTTCAACAGTTCTATTTCTCTAAAATAAAGAAAACAAGGCAAAGCTGAAATTCTGATTCAGCAACAAAGCACCATGAACACCAGAAATCATCACAACCGTGCCAACAAAAGAATGTATAAAAATGCACGCGTAATAAAGAACGCAACAAAAAATAGATGAGAGAAAGAAACGATGGTTATAAAATGATTGGTATTCCTGTGACGACATGGACTTGCATACTTCTTGCTGCTGGTAATGTACGAAATTGAGCATCGCAATGCGTTGACAAAAACAAATTCTTAGTTCTCCATACGCTCTCCTTTCATCTTTAAAGTATTGTCTATGAAAAAAACAAACAAACCCCGCATTAAGAGCAATGACAATGGTAATTTAGTTAGTCACATGACCTTTGTTAACTTCGTAAACAAGTGATTAACTCAAATCCTTGATGAAACACGAGCATGTCCAATACTTCTCTTAATGTCGTTCAGACCCACAATTTACTCTGCAACACATTCACCAACACAGTGTTCTCACCTTTCCTTCACATTCCTTATCGAATAAGAGACATTTAAATCACATAAAAAAAAAAAAAATCTATTCACATTGAAATGCAAACAGCCATACGTTTCCACTTTTTTTTTCTTTCTGAAATTTGTGCACATTCTCAACAATGTATTCATGGAAAGTCATATGAATAATTAATTATAAAATAAGCATACATTTCAATGTTACAATTATGAATGAACGACTTTGACACAAGAAGAAAAAATTCACGTATGGCATATTGGCTATTGCTATAAATAAAAGTTTACGTTAATTTGAGATCAAAGTCACTTAAAAGTACACACATACATATATATGTATATATATAAGTGTATATATAGATAGTAAAATATTTACATTGTGGCACTCACAAATTACATCGTTCTTTTAGTTTTATTTATCAAAGTCTATTTGCAAAGTTGACACAAAAGGCATTATTGCTTGCTGCGGAATACATTTTACAAAAAATAACGAGAAAAGAAAATCACGGTAATGGTGAATACTCTTTCAATATCACGCTTTCTCTCTAGTACAAGTTTTAAAGAAAGTACAAGGAAAAGCCGATATGAAGTCATTCTCTAAAGATGGAAAATTTGCCGACACACAGTGATTGCCAACTTCTGTTTGAAATTCATTTTTGATCATACTGGGTACCATGCAATTGGTCGATGGCAAGATGCTATCATGTTAAGACCCTTTCCTGACCTCTTAAGGCAATGAGCTATATTCCCAATCTTCATCAAACAGGGAATTACCTTTTGAAAATTCCCCCACCTTTCGCCAATTTCCCAACCCTCTAGGAACCCTGAGGGACAGAACTGATTTTGGCAGTGTCTTCATTTTTAGCTTCCATCTATTCTAAAACCGGCTCAGCTGTGAGATTCTCTGATGATTTTTGGGTCTTTTCACTGTTTACAAATATTGCAAACCTCCTCCCACCAACCACCCCTCATCACCCTCCGCCGGAAAAAAAACCCCCAAACAAAGACAACAACTATGAAACTGTTTTTGCAACATATTTGAAACACAAGATTGATTTTTAGATAAAATACTTTGACTACTATTACTTTGTTTATTGAAAGCTCTTTATCTTTCAATATCAGGCCACAGAGCTTGGAGGCCGCAGTATCAGACCACACAAGCTGGCGCTCCATTGTGACGACAGGGACGCGGCTGGCTGAGGACAGTGGAGAGGCTCAATGGCAAGAGAAGAGATCCCGCCGACATCAGCGTCTCCAATCTGCTCCTGCAGCCCCCTCCGCTGGGTTCGCCTGCAGCGGGTGTCTGTGAGGATGTCGGTCACGTATCGGCCTCTTCGGCCACGGCCGACGTTGCAACCCAGCTATGGACTGACAGCCTGGGTGCGGATCCATTGCCTCTCGAGGCATAGGGATGCCAACAACTTTATCTTTCATCACCCACTTGTCCTCTCATAGCTGGATGGGTCTTTCTTTCAAGGCATTGGTGCCAAGTGGTCATTCTAAAGACCGTCCATTTCACAGTCATGATTTTCTTTATTTCTCCTTAGTTACATATCTCTAGAGATCCAATCTAGTTTAGAGCATACTGATGGTTACCTATTCACATTGGGGCCTGGTTATTCCTTAGTTCCAGTTTCTTGTTCTTACACGTAAATTAGCTGAATAATAGGCTTTCATGTAAGTGCCCGTTTCGACTAAGTGGCTGTTTTTTGCCGCTTTCCGCCAAACGGACACACACCGCAATCCAAGTGCACAGCAATATAACTACGTTAAGTCTCTAGAAAAACATAGCCAACATCTGGTCACTAGTTAATGACTATTATTACAACAACAATTCGAAAAAGTTGGGTAAAATATTAAGACAAAATCATCTCTGACATTCTGATGATTTTTGGGTCATTTCCTTAATTACAAACATCGCAAACCTGAAAAAAAAAAAAAAAAAAAAATTTAAAAAAAAAGGACAAGCAAAAAATAACAACACCTAATTTACTGTTTTTGCAGCAAATGCAAAATATAAGACTAAATTTGTAAATGAAATACTTGGATCGTTATTACTTTTGTTATTATATTACTAGTATTATTACAACAATTTAAAACATTTTGACAAATGGTAAGAATAAATTATATAGGAGTTTGAGCCTGCACAATTCAATGATACAAATTGGAGTAACAAAAGAAATTTATAAAGAGTCAGAACACATTTGACATTTGAAATAGGAGTAAATTTCCACTTATGACACATCTTCAGCTATATTGCTATAATACTGTATATATAAAATATTATATGAATATATATTATATGTATATGAGTGAAAATAGATAAAAATAACACATGACCAAGAACCGTTTGATTTATAATGTCCACATTCCCTAGATGGAAGGTAAATAAACAGATGATTAAAAAAATAATACAAAATTCAAACCTTTCTTCAAATGATGACATGTTCAAATTGCCTCCATATTTTCTATACAGGCTTAATATTATATGATTTATACAGCAGCAAAATAAAATATATAAAAAACAACCAGACAAAAAAAAAGAAGAAAAAGAATACAATCTCTGTCTCAATATGAATTACACCTTAAAATAAGACAACAAGATGGCCATTTCTAGAGATGGAGACAGTGTCTGAGAGACATTAATGGTATCTCTTTACAAATTGAATTAAAATGAGCCTTGAGGTAGGCTACAAAGAGACTCAGGTTTTTGGAGCAGATACTTCATTAAAGTAACAAGTTAAAGTTTTATCAACTTTGAAATACAGCAAAAACTTAAACAGTCCCTTGCTTGGAGTGAGACATGAGGTTTTTCTGGCTGAGAAACAAAGTATAACTAACCGCCATTGTCACAAAAGACAAAACAACAAAAATTGAGGCGTACACTAAAAAGCAGTACGAATATCATGGATACACCAATTGAAGAATTCGAATACACCAATTGAACAATTTTCTTGAAAAAAAATCTTTCAGTTTACGATTTGAGGAGACGAGATGCGTCAACCGTGTGCTATCAGATGCAGGAACCCTCAAGAGACAGATGGTCCAGCAATCGTGATCCTACCTCAACAAAAGCCTTGCGAATCTCCAGGGAACAGGCATACATTTCCCACCCATTATAGAAAACAATCTAGGTTGTCTTTTTAATACAAAAATTATCCACAAAAGCGCCTTGCGGAAACAACCCTAGAGACAAAGGAGGTTGAGAAATGAGAATTTCTGGTGACAGATCCTCTTTATCATTGTTCATTTCTTCTCCATTTTCTGGACTTTCTACATGTTTTTGGTCATGTACAACGTATTCGCCGCCCCCCCTGCCCTCCCTTAAAAAAAAAAAAGAACTAAAAATCAAATTCACGACTTTTCTTCCTGTTTTCCAATGCGTAGAAAAGGGACCCTATATGGAGGCGATGGAGGAAGATCAAGACGTCTTTTATTTTTCTTGTCCCTTCTCGTTTATTTTCAGATATCTGTCTCTTCCTTTACCGAAGCTTTAGATCATCCAAGTGCATAACAATGTAACTACGCTTTAGTCTTCAGAAAAACATAGCCAACATAAATTCATTTACATGGCTTTAACATGGGGGTAAGTTTTTTTTATTAAAACAGTAATTACGTTCGCCCCGAGAAAGCGTCTGCGTGACGGCTTTACACTTCCAGACGAAGTCGGCCACTTTGAAGCGCTTCTTCATGATGTAACGTTGGGGTAGAATGGCTTTCCATCAAAACATTACGTTCGCCTTGAAAGCATGCATTGTCCCATAGAGTTGTCTGTCAAGTGAGCACCAGCGTTGGGGGGGTAGTCTGGCTCTCCACCCAAATATTACCGGGTACGTCAGACCTGCCACTATGCTTTAAGGAAAAATCAGGATACCCAGTAAAAAAAATCAGTATTTGGATGGAAAAAACCAGGATGAACTAACAATGAAGAATTTAATTAATAAAAACCCCAGAATATTTACAATAAATGTGGAAAAAAAACAGGATATTTGCTTTATACGTCTAATAAATAAGAGAGAGGATGTACTGGTTAAATCAGGATATGTGGCAGGTATGCATTAAATTACACGATGGATGGTGGTAACATTGGTAGACGAAGGACTATTGTTCTATCGAGTTGTCTAGTGTGAGGAAAGCACGAACCATATGACAGATGGTAATATTGATAGACAAGGACCGTTTATCCATTGAGTTGTTTTTGACGAGAGCACCAACTACACGACAGATGGTAATGTTGACAGATGACAGAGGTGTCTGTGAGGAAAAGAGCACCAACGTTGGGTTAGTATGCGGTTTTCCACCAAAACGTTACCGGTACATTTACCCTGAGAAAGCGTCCCAACGTGTGGGGGTAGTACGGCTTTCCAACAAAATATTACCGGGAACGTCCGCCCTCAGAAAAGCGTCCGCGCGACCGCTTTCAGACTTTTCAGACGAAATCAGCCACTTTGAAGCGCTTCTTCATGATGTTCCCGAATCCGTCCTCCGCCATGACGGTGATGGTGGGGCTATCCGGCGGCAGGTTGCTGACCTTTGACCTGTGCAAGACAAACTCTGAGGGCGCGTGGGGTCCCAGGAACTCCCAGTGCTGGAAGACGGCGCCCTCCGGGTCGGTCCGCAGCTCCACTAGTCGTAAACCGGATGGGGACCGGATCTGGGGGCTGGAAGGGGAGGGACCACATGGTAGGGAAAGGGAGGAGAGAGTTTTGATAATCATGGGTTGAGGTAATGATAATGTAATAGAATTAGGGATGGAGGGAGGGATGGAGGGAGAGAAGGAGAGAGGGAGAGAAAGACAGACAAAGAGACAGGCAGACTCACACAGAGAGAGAAAGAGAGAGAGAAACAGAGAAAGAGAGAGAGAGCGAGAGAGAGAGAGAGAGAGAGAGAGAGAGAGAGAGAGAGAGAGAGAGAGAGAAAGAGAGAGAGAGTCAGACAAACAGACAGACAGGCAGAGACATACACACAACAGAGACAGAGAAAGAGAAAGAGGCGAGATGAATATTAAATTGTGTCTTCATAACCAATGTTATGTCAACTCTTTGTCGAAGATAAAAATTCGCAAAATCCTCATCAATTTATTTATCACTGTAAGAGAAACCGTTGGGGGGGGGGGGGGGGGGGGGGGGGGGGGGGGGGGGGGGGGGGGGGGGGGGGGGGGGGGGGGGG
>JAUEKT010266294.1:0-12249 GCA_031762655.1 Doris verrucosa
TATTTTTCAAACAAATTTTGTAATAAAAAATAATAAAGAAAAAAAAAAAAAAAAAAAAAAAAAAAAAAAAAAAGATCTCAAACCAGTTTATTTTGAGAGCCCTGCCAAACTCCACTATGCTACGTCCCCTGCTTTGGGATTAGAAGCATTGGGGGCATAGAAAAGTTTAAGATAAATGACAAGTTCTTAAAATCTTGTAGCTTAGCATATGGAGAGTACAAGGCATATTTAGGAGAGCAAGAGGAGGAGAAGAAAAGCTCAAAAGGAAAGGCTGCAGAGGAGGAGGTTGTTGCTCATAAAGAAGGAGGGTGGAGTTACTTGAAACTGCTTCACACCTTCGGAAAGAAAGTAGCAAAACCTATGACAAGGCGGAACAGACTACAGGCATGAAGGACCATTTAACCCTATTCACCTCAGCCAATGCATTAAGGAAAACAGCTGATCGGAAAGACGATGAGGCTTCTTCCCTTTCAAAGAAAATAGAAGAGAAGTCATTTAGAATGATGAAGGACATTAGGGTGTTTATAACTTATTTAATGTTATCTTTCTTCCTCTTATTATTGTTGTTGTTATTACTATTATCATCGTTATTATATTTGTTATTATTACCATTATGATATATTAGTTTTACATGATTAACTCTTTGTTATGTATGTTTTCATGTTATTGGTAGTATTCTGTAAAAACACTTTGGAATTGTCCTTAAGTTTGGGGTCTTTAACTTTAACAAATTTTTGAGGTCTTGAAAAAAATTTTGAGGTCTTGCTGAGGACCCTGAATAATGCTGTGAAAGAATTGTTTGACCCTTGGTTGCCTCAGATATTTATTATGACATCGAAGATTCAGCAAAAGTTAAAAGCCTCTCCTCTGTGATACAAAATGCCCTGTTTAAAAAGCAGAGCCATAATTAGACCCATCCCAAACAGATTCAACCAGATGCTGACTGTCTCAAAACAAATTTTCCAACTATGGAATGCCTTACTTATATTATTTTGCATTCCTCTTGGATGGTGACAAGAAGCATCAGTCAACTGTAGAAGAGATTTTTAAGAAATATAAACTCCTGGACAGTGATAAAACAACCATCTGTGAAATTCTGAATAAATGGAGGAAGCAAAACAAGAGTGATATTAACAAGGATCGTAAAACTTGCATTCTTAGAGCCCTTTTCCACCATGGAGAACAGACTATGGTCTCAGTCAGCCTGTGTCGTAGCCTACTGTTGAGATTTGAAAGTTTAAAAAGTTTCAGTTCAACAGGGTTCCCGCGACCTACTTAAATTTAAGGAGTCCTTGAAAACTCTTTGAATTTGGTTTCAAGGAAAAATCTCCTTAAACTCCTTGAATTTGAGAGACCTTTCGTTGGAAATTTTCATTGGATCCGATAAAGCATCATTTTTGTCGTAACGTAGAAACTGCGATTCTTTTCATACAAAGGCCTATTGGAAATAGGTTTTTCGGTCACACGTTCGCACGGCGGCCGGCAATTTTCGGACCTTTATGGGCATGGTCAGTAATTGTCATACTGCGCTTTCGACTTCCGGGTCTTTGTTTCAATTTCAAGTCTTCAGTCTTTGCTCCTTTACCTTCTATGCGAGACATCATGATTGTGACAACTATTCAAATATATGCCTACTAGCCTATATTTTCTGAATTTCATCATTTCTTCATGCTCATTTTAATTTTGTTCATCAATCATCTTATTCAGTTGTCAATTTCATCAGGATTTTATTATTATTTCTATTCTATAATATTCGAGACGGCCGACAGTGTAGATCTATTAGATCTATTTCTTCGTGTTTACTGTTAAGCCAGTGTGCCTTTGCTGACTTCGTCTAGATTTCTAGATCTATTAGTCTCTTTAGATTTTAGATTAGATTTTTCTTGTTGGTGCAGCAAGGCCAGCCAACGCATTATTTTTTTTAATTCTCAAGACACTTTTGAAATCAAAATGCCATCCTACAGAACACAGTTTTCAAGATCTTAAATGCAGGATCCGAGATATTCTGAGTGGTTACGGCCTGTTTCAAACATTCACAGAGCAAGGTGTGTTCTTTGCAGCAAGGAGTTTGATTTTGGGAGTGGGGGTGAGTCTTCCTTAAAATCGCACATCAAATAAAAAAAACATGTATCTGCAGCCGGCTCATCTAGCCAATCACTCAACATTGCATCATTCTGTTCTGCCATGAAGGCACCGGCACAAGAAGCTACAACTTTGTCGACCACAGCAACATTTTTCACCGATTCCATTGTGTCTTCCTCCACTGCCTCATCTGCGCCTTTGCCTGCACCATCATCGTTGGATTGTACAGTAAGCCAAGGAAAGATCCCACTGTCACCATAACGACGATGACGCAGTTCACCAAGACAAGTGAATACATGCTCAGGGCCGAGGCCTTATGGGTCCTGATAACTGTTTGCAGCCACTATTCGTTCAACAGCTGTGAAAGAATCGGATCCTTCTTTGCCACCATGTTTCCGGACAGTGAGATGGCAAAGAATTTCAGCTGTGGGGCGAACAAAGCTGGTTACATAACTGCCTTTGGACTGGAGCCTCATTTTCAAAGGCTTCTCACCCAGCGGATCAACAAGTGTGAGGGGTTCGTCCTCATGTTCTCAGTCAGCCTCTTCTGATGAGATTTGAAAGTTTAATTTAAAAGTTTCAGTTCAACACAAGCCCACGGCCTTCATTTCATGTTGACATTTTTACTGTCATGAAAGACTTCTTCATCAAAGCTGAAAAAATCCTCCTTTTCAAAGCAAAGGAGCTACATGAGTTAGGTTACAAAAACAGGGACTTTCATCTGAGGGATTCTGAATTATTTGTTGCTCAATTCCGCAAGGCTCTTCTTCTGCTATATTCCAGGGATACGGCCAAGCGTTGCCATTGGATGAAAGTGCTCTGCTCAGCTCTTTGGGAGAGTCCATCCTTGCTGCCAACAGAATGAAAAAACTGCCCCTGATGAACAGCACACTCATAAAAATGGCTTCACTTGGGCCCAGCAATCAAAAGTCGTCTTCTTCAACAGCTGCTTTGTTAAATCTTGGCAAATCACTGCAAATTGGGGCCGTGGAGAACAGTAGAAAAAACATAATGGAGAGACAAGAGGGAAGTCACCATACTAGCCTCTGCTCACTATCCAACCAAAACAAAAGTTAACCTCAGACATTTTCAAAACAAGGAAAAGCCAAAAGCAGTTGTTGAGTACAGCAAATATGCCAGGGGCTGATCTCGGAAACCAAATTCTGGCCTACTTTTCACTTACATGCCACAGGTTTACGACAACCTCATGGAAATCAAGTCAGCTGAAGAAGCTCTGGAGGCTTTCAACATGACCTTCGAGGAAATGTCAGCAGAAAAAAAAAGCACAAGTGCTAAGTCAGACACAAGTGCGATGTCTGGCTTCCAAGACGTGAAGCCCAAATGCTTTAACGATGGCAGCCATAGTGCAAGCTTATGGCACATTCTGACTGACAGAATCCGGACGATGAAGTTGCCTGTGATGACAACAAACGGCATGCCATTGCTCAGGAAGGTGCTGGAAATTCTCTAATTTCACGAACAGGCCAAAGGATGTCAACCAACAGATTTGTGAGCAAACCTAAGCAGGGATGTAAAAGTTTCCTTTTTAAAAGGAATTCCTGTTTTTCTATGACCAGGCTCACTGAGACTATTTTCATTCTGATCATCCTCAAGTATTTGTAATTTAATTTTTTTTTACATATTTTTTTTTTCTATTTTATTTAGATCTCTAGATCTAGAAATCTAAAATTTAGACCCCGATCAGTTTACATTTGGCTTAGCGGCCATTCAAGGCTAACTATTTTTAAAACGTTCAAAAATGAAGGCAAAATTATTCGCAAACGGGTCCTTTTATTCCTCATTAAAAAAAAAGGAGGAACCTCGTATTTTACAAACGAAGCGTTCCCATCCTTTCCTTTTTAATAAAAGGAAATTTTGTGCCGTTTGCGAATGGTATGGTCAGAACCATGACCCTGCTTGTAAGAAAGAGATTCACAAATGAACTTGAACTTTGAACTCCGATCTTGCCTTCCTCTTCATCAAATTTTCACGAGAAAAATGGCGGCGCCCTATCGTTTCATTGAGCGTGATGATGCTACCGGTAAATCTTCTGACATCGGTGTCAAGAATAAACTTAAATGGGAATGGTTAACAGAAAAAGACACCAATGGAGATTTTCTATCATCCTACATCAGGAAATTAGATGCCAATGGAATAGCTTGGTGTTGTTTTTGCCGAAGTATCGTGGTCTACAAAATCCCAAAGAAGAAAGATTCAGTTCATCAGCAGTCAAAACACATCAAGGAAGTTATGGTGAGTGAAGTGCATGTCTCTGACACTAACATCATTAATAATGGAAAAAGTCCACTTGTATTACCATCAAAACCAGTTTCCAAAAGACCTTGTCATGGAATTTCCCAAGCAAAGACAACACAGCCATCAATAAAAGTATTTTGGAACAAAAGTAAACCCTAACCTCCAGGTATGATTACATAACTTTTGATTGAGATTGTGTTCTCGTGAATTTTCTTTTTTTTTTTTCCTAATCCATTTACATCCCTGGCCTAAGGATGACTTCCTGTCTGTCACACGGTCAGAGGCCCTGAAAGAAACTGTAGGAATGTATACAAGTATTCACGTGGGACATTGTCATAAGTTGATAACCTTGTTACATTTACATCATCTGACATGACTGCCAGTGCAATTGCAACATCTGAACCCTTGGATTAGGTGTTGGACTAAAAACTGCAGTGAAGAAATAAAATAAAAAAATTGAAATAAAACTCGATGAATAACGGAAGACACCCGAGCAGAGTTGCAGAGTTGAAGGAAAACATGAGAAGGATAATTCAATGGTGCCATGCAAAATTCAGTGTTTAAAAGTCCACTGGAAATTAACACCTAGATGAATTGTAGGACAAAGCTTGATTTAAGGTGAACTCCAGCGTGCACCAAAAGTCAGATTTTAGTCGGGAAAAGGCATCTAGAGGTCAGATAAATTATAAATCATTGTAGATCATAGTTTCCAATGCCAATACAGGTACTGTAAGTGGTCAGATCAACATATCACTTACCAGGCAGAAGTTAAGGTATTTTAAATTCAATCTCTAGATCTGTTCCCACATTTGTTTCCAAGACGCTTCATCAATTCTTTTATTTGACGCCATACTATTGATATAACTTACTGGATCAACATCTATAGTATATATATATTCATTCGATTACAGTATTAATTTATTATGATCCTCCTTGTTGAAGTGTGATATCAGAAAGGCCTACCGGACATAAAATGGTTACAAACTTAAAAATAAGCAGCTCATTCTAGGCCTGTCATTTACTATTTGATAGTAATATTTTAAGAATGACGTCATTTGTCATTTATTGTTCATGGCACATTTAGATTACAGATTTTAAAAATCAATAGATTAGATCATTTTTGATTGTGCTTAGAATGGGGAAACGTTATTTTAAAAGTGAATGGCTCAAAGATGATGTTGCAATGAACACATTGGCGGGGTTGCCTCATTAATTGATAACGCGTCAGTTATTGAGTCAGCAGATAATCACAACAAAAAAGGTGGTGATATTTGCTTTGGCTTTTAGTCTAGAATTCAACCGCATTCATTGCAGCAAGCAAAGTCAGTCCTCAGAAATCAACCAAAGGGATCTTCGATTTTTCACCCTCTCCTCTGAGCAAAGTCTTGCCATAACAAGGACTTGTAACTCAATTCAAAGAGCCCCAGCTGAATCGCCATTTATGCTCTCAAGCATTGTCTCAAAACACATAGATTGCCACAGAGAGTGATTTCAGTGCTTCGCTGATGAGATAAAAAAAAAAAAAACCTTTCAAATACAACACCAGAAACAGTGTATGGATCTGCAGTGAGGAACATACATCTTTTGATTTGTGTAAAATTAAGGATGGAAGATATATGTTTGAATTCGAAAACAAAATTCAGCTCATTTTTCACATACAATAAGACAATAAAATATCATAAGCTCAAGTAAAATCAAGAAAATTTTATTAAATGCTTAAATTACTTGAAAATGATAAGTTTGTGGCAACCCATTGTGAAAATTCATGGAAACCCCATAGCCCTGATTAAAGCGCTGGAGCATTTAAATTTATATACTGCATTATCAGTTTTGTGCTCAAGATCTCGGGTGCATACTGTCGTGTACAAGCTACCATACCATGCGTGTTAAGGTTTCAACCATTTTTGCTTGTTTATTTAAAATGCATCCAGTCAACCATTGTTGTAACCTAAGCGTACAAAATAAACAAAGCCAAACGGCCGAACTAGTTGAAGGCAGCTTCTTGTATTGGAAGATTTAATTTCAAAGGCAATTTACTTGCTCCATGGCCACAAGCCACTTTCTATTCTCGGCTACTCAGCTTTCTTTACTTTGTACGCTTAAATTATAACCCATGTCATCCTTAGCAACTGAACAGGAAGTAACTTTTGAATTCTTAAGCAAAGGGAACACATTAAAAAATAAAACTTCAAATATTTTTGTTTTTTAATACAGTTCTTGACAAATAATTATTAAGTAATAAGTCTACAAACAAACAAAATACCTGTCACTGTCACAAATAGATAGCAATCACCGATAACCGTATCATTGGTTAATAACGATTGGTGAAATAAAAATCCAAACCCATACAATGGCATAGATAAGGTTTAAATCTGTAATACTTTTTAAAAGAAAAGAACCCAGCTTAAAATGGAAACCTGCAGTAAAAACGAGGGGGTGGATGATCAAGGGCAGATTTCACCAAGCATTTTTATTCTATCAAACTAATGGGTAGATGAATCATTGACTTGAGGCAATGATCTAGCAAAGTGTCATAACCATGTGATACAACAGAATACTTGTGAGTGTGAGCATTTACAGCACTATAGTATCCAACTTTAAATCTGTATGTACATGTGGATTTTCAATGTCAAACAGTATTTTACAATCAAGTACCAAAATGCAGCAACCCACTCTAGATGACATGTAGGCTACTTTGACATTAAACCCTTAAATAAGAAATGAGGAAATTGGGTTTCTTTCTGCCTCCCATAAAGTTTGCCATAATCCTCTTACGAAAGTGATGATCATTGAAATATAATCAGGCCAAAAACAAATCTTGGTGAATAAGATAATTTCTTTCACACAGTGACAGTAAAACATTTTCTATGTTAGATGCTTTAGAAAATTTATACTTATTTACCTAATTTGCTATTTCCATTGCTATCATTTCTTCTTCCTTTTTCTTTTTTTCATTTCAACCCAACTCAAAAAGGTTACCGGTACATTACTCATGATAGCATTCCGTGGAATGGAGAGTGGAAGCAACTTGGGCATCTTATAAAATATGTTTGATTGTTGTAAAATAAATTGTTAATTACACATATAAGGTGGGTCAAGAAGGTAAATGAAGGAAAAACAATTACAAAACTAAGATTTGTTCCCCACATTCAGCAGAAAACATTCAAGATTAAAAAAAAAAATACAGATACAAATTTATGCATAATCATTTTGTACATTAAAAGGAAAAGACTAGTTCATCATGAATCGTTTGTAAATAATTCAATATCATTGTTCAATGTTATTCACTCCAGCAAAATGTACACAAAAGCCTGATTCCTGAGGAATAAAACTTGCAACAGTTCAGATCATTCATTTGGTGGGAGTAAATCAACAAGTTTCTAACAAGGTTTGTGGTTATAGTAAAATACTTGATGATCTATGCATTAAAAATCACTCATTCGTTAGCCATTTAGTGCATCAACTTAAAACCATAAAAGCAAAATTTCATACGCATTCGATTGCAATAAACATATCCATGGAAACCTGGGGTGGCGGAAATATGCAACCGCGTTGGCATAATGTGCCCTTTTCTGTACATTTCTGCATAATTCCGAAATTTTTGCCATTTTCTTAAAAAAAAATGTTTTTGGGTGAGAAATTGACTATTTTGCCTCTCTTTCACAATCTCGGCTCTAGAAGGTTTGAATGTTAAACGTACCGGGTAAAAGTTACTGACTGCACATGCACATATCCACATTGAACCAACTAGTGACTTCTTTTCACCAACCTTGTGATCTGAGTAATCTGACCATTTTGTTTTTCATCTCTACATCATGGATAAATTTCGGTGCATGTTTGTTGCTTTCATTTCTCCACTTCTTTCCTTTATAAATCCTAGAAATGTCAAAAGGCCGATCATCGGCCGCGTCATCGTAAAACGGCGAATACGAAATTTGACGAAGGTAAGCAAACTACAAAGACATAAAGAGACTGCTGGACTGATATCAGTCTGAAAAATCTGCTTTGATAGCCATGGCATTGACTCCCAAAAGTTGAAGGACCTTTTTGGTGGCTGTGGAGTGTCATTGGAGCAAACTGCGCAGCATTTTCTAGATGACATGTCACATTCATCAACCATAAAACTGCAAGATCTTTACTGCCTACGAGCGGGATGCGAAGCCAAATTTGTATGATGGCTACTTCTACTTCCGTTAAAATCATTTTTCTACGTTACTCAATGCTCGCTGTAGTACCCATGCAATCGATAGTATCGATAGGCTTGATGACTCTGTATACATTCTGAGACTCAGAATCAAATCGATCAGGATATTACATTTCCGTACTGTGAGCACTGAATGAAAGTAAACTGGTAGACAAAGTCTAAAGAATTGCTTTTCTCAGTCCATTTCGTTGTCAACAGTCCTGCGCCCCAGATGGCCATTTTCTACGAAATCATGAATTTGTGTATTCCATTTTCCTACTGAGTCTACGTCTTTTGGAAATTCTTTTGGGAAATATGGCTCTACCTCCTGTCAAGCGTGGAAAACTTTCCCTACAAGTGTTCTTGCCGGCCTATAAATCGACTTTCCCCTGCATTGTCGAGTCAACGAAAGGGCCTCACTTTGCCTTCTGCAAGTATTGTCGGGCAGACTTTTCTATTGGAAGCTCTAGTGAGAGAGATGGCAATAGACACTGAGACCGCTAAACACAAGACATCCTAAAAATCATTCTCTGGCGCTCAGTCCATTACCAGTGCGTTTGCTAAACCCACTGGAAAGGAAACGCACGACTTGGCAGTCATGAAAGCAGAAACACTGATGATTGATTTGATTGCGGACATGAACCTGCCTATTGCCTCTGCTGACAAGTTGACAAAGGCTGTAAAAGTCATGTTTCCAGATTCTAAGATTGCACAGTCCTTTTAATGTGGCAGGAACAAGACGACTGCAATAGTCAAAGAAAGGGGCTATCATGAGGGCTCTGGGGGCATTTGCCTCTCCAGAGTAACCCAGACATGCCTTCTGTGTGTGTTTGTGTGTGTGTGTGTGTGAATGTGAGAGAATCTGTTTGTACTGTTTTGTGTATTTGTTCTTTTCCTTGGGTATGTCTGGGTGTACAGTTTGCAGATCATGGGAATTGGCGAGTACAATAACTCTATGATTTGTTACAATTTTGTGTGAATACGCTTTTTCTTTAAAAAATACCCTTTTTGGAGTCAGAAATTACACTTTTTGATTTGGCACGGTTGGCACCTCTGGTTAAAACATCGCACACTTAAAAAATAATCAACTTGAACTGTTTTTACAATATTTTTAATTACTTTCCAATTCTAAAACTTTTTGGCAACCTTTTTAGCGTATACCGGTACGTTACGTAATAAATATTGATTGATCCCAATTTTTATATCATGTTGGTGCATATCATACATCTCCAAAACACATTTCCCTTTACGGGACAAATATGAGTATTAGGATTATTTTTATTTTATTTCTATTATTAAGATGCAAAGATATCATACCTGATGAGGGCAAAAAATTCAATCCACTTTGTGTAGTTTGTATTATGAATGATGTTTGTAACTTGCATCATAACAAATAATTCCTGCCTTAAATAGTACGGTAGTAATAAAATTGCAACTTGAACAACTTTAACAATTTTATGAAGAAAATTGTTTTGTTTAATTCTTATATTGTTATACCAAAACACATTCATTTTTTATTTCCTATGAATGTGAAACTCCTCTTATGTGCCTATTAATGTGTTTTATTGACGGGTTTTAAAATTTGACTGCATACTTTTTCTGTAAATGTAGAAAATTATTTGAGATATTTGAAAGTATTTTATATCAAATATGAGTGTGTCATTTACTGATTTAATGAAGAACTTGATTACAGTACTTAGATGAGAACTTATTTTCTTTGTTTTGGTTTTGCCATCTATATTATGCATTTATTTAAATACTGTATAACTATTCTTCATCAATGTTTTCATTTGTATTGAATTTGAATATAATAAATATAACAGAGATGGGCGCAAGTCCCAGAAATAAATGTAAATTACTCCATAAGGTATATTTTATATTGGTTTATTTGTTCTTCTGATTATTTCTCTGAGTTTTCTTTCAGAATATTGTCCTGAGAATTGAAAAAAATATCCTGAATTCAGGAAAAATCCTGAGAATGCCCATCTCTGAATATAAGTATAAATTCAAATAGTCCGTTCAGTTTGTTTTTGGCTCCTCAAGTAATCTTACTTTTTTTCAATTGAATACATTGAATTATCTGAACAGGTGAAATTACCCTATTGTAATTGATAAGTCAACTTGCATAAAATGGCATAATTTACGGCATAATTTGCCAATTTTTGTGGCATAATTTGGCATAATTTTGAGTTTCAAATTGCATATTTCCGTCATCCCAGATCATACTTTTCTTCATAAGAGCCCTTAACTATTCCAAAGAAATGTTAGCGTGTGGTATAATCACAAGTGTTTACTATCACTTTGGGGTTTTCTTTTTAGCTGAGCTGGGATTTAAAATGACAGACATAGATCATGTAAAGGGACACCTAAATATATATATATATACATCGATATGTATAAGACACTTATTTTAAGTACTGCTGGTACCTTTCAGTCAAATAGCGATAATTTGAAAAAAAAATTATTTTGTTATCCGTTGGTGTTTGGCTTCTCAGCCAGGTTTACCATTCACAAAAGCTCACTTCTTTCACGACCTCATCATGAAGCTTGACTGAATCCCAAAGTTCTCTGATTCTGTGTCCTTTCTGGATCAGGCATGCGGAAAATTTTCACATTGTCTATCTTTCTCATCGAACTGTTGAAAAGAAATTAATAAATAGTTAATGACTGATTGCATTTATAGAGAAATAAAAACATGACTCGCTCAATAATATACAGAGGAACAATAAAAAGAATCATTTTGAAATGCATAAAAACCAACAACTACATATATCCACTGACAAATTTACTCATGTGAAACCCTTTTAAAAAACAAGCTTTTATCTGTCATCCTATATCTTTTGTATATTTTTTTTACATTTACCTTTCCCTATCCCGTGGTCGAGACAATCCTAGGGACACCACCATATCTAGCTGTCAGCTTTCACCATTTATACAATAGAAAGTGTTAAAAAGGTAGAAAGAATCTGTGTCACTAGTGAATTCATTTCATGTGTTGTTGGGGACACTGAGAGCTAACCACAACACTCGTTTTACCATTACCTGGGTCATTTTTATTCCAGTCTGATGGTCATTTCTCATTAATACCAAACCAATACTTTTTAGTCCACTTCTGGTGACTGCCTTCAAACAAATACCATACTCCAAAGAAAACAAACACAGTGGATTCTGCCTAAGATCCTCCCATCTAAAAGCCCCCTTTTCCCCCCAACAAAACTGAATTTTCCTCATCAATAACAAAATTGTCTCTAAGAGCCAGATTCAACAATCACTCTGTCATCTAAGAGCCCACTTTATTAACCATTCATCAACTTTGAAAAATCCAAACACCTCATTGGCGTCGCTCCAAACAAATGTAGACACCTGCTTAACAAATAATAAATCAATCATGAAAGAGACGGAGCGATGAGTAAGCACACTGCTAATCATTTTGAGAAATTTCACAGGTATAAAGCCCTGCTCGTAAGCTATTCTTCCCTAGATGTGGGCCCAAGACTATAGGTTTCCAATGGGTTGGTCGGTTAAATGAGGTAATCATGGAAAACGCATGGAACACACAGGCGTGGCAGAAGAATATTCACTGTCTAGCACAGGGTTGCTGACAGCTCAATTACACTGGTATTGTCAGTGAAGTCTTTTATTGCCAGTTTCTTTGTTTGATTGGGTTTAAGCCCAGTGCACCCATATGGGTGATCTCAGGGCTAAAAACAGTGTGTTGTGTAAAATAT
>JAUEKT010266405.1:1980-12229 GCA_031762655.1 Doris verrucosa
TTCTTCTTCTTGTTGTTGCTAGTGATGGTGCTGGTCTTCTTGTTTGTTGTGGTGATGGTAATGGTGTTTATATTGATAATAATATTTGTAATTTTCTAGAAGAATCAAATCTAATGTTCATACTTAGTGTAAATAACAAGGTGTGACATTACCGATTGAGCCCTCGACATTCGAGACTCGTTGCCGTGTGCACAAAATGCACTGCAGGGCATTTAAGGCTAAATATGATATTATGCTGCTCATGGCACTAATGCCTCTGCGCTGAAGGAAAATGGCTCAAGAACCTATGCTTCATAGAGGCACACACATTAGCTACTTTTCGAGAGGCAATAGTAACAATTCATTCTGACTGGCTTTACATTTATGCACTCAGCCCGGGGCTGGCGGACTAGGGAGCCCAGCAGTCAGCTAATTGAAGGCGTATTGTTGCAATGGAAGATAATCTCGAACCAAATTGATTTGCTCAAGTACAACGATAAGCCTTGAATTCTCGGCTGCTGGGCTTAGTTTACTTTGTACGCTTAGACTCAGCCCCACAACTCAGCATACGCTCCTCTCCACTGCTTTAGCGGGACTAAAGTGTACAAATTTTAACGTCTAAGGGCTCAAACACACCAACAGCTACCAACCACGGCCACGTAGCCAGCGAGGCCACAATTCTTGGTCTGAACAGCCAGTAACGATAAAGAAAAGAACTTTAATGTGGCTCGGATCGGCTCGTGGCTCGGATCGGCTCTTGGCTTTGGCTCGGATCGTGGCTTTGGCTCGCCTCGTGGCTCGGATCGCATCGCGGCTCGGATCGCCTCGTAGCTTTGACTCGGCTCATGGCCTTGGCTAGGCTCATGGCCTTGTCTCGGCTCGTGTCTGTGGCTGGGCTCGTTGCTTTGGCTCGGCTCGGGTGTTTGGCTCGGTTCGTGGCTCGAATCGGCTTGTGACTTTGGCTAGGCTCGTGTCTTTGGCTCGACTCGTGTCTTTGACCTGACTCGCGGCTTTGACTCGGCAAGTGGCTTTGGCTCGGTTCGTGGCTTTGGCTCGGCTCGTGGCTTTGGCTAGGCTCATGGCTTTGGCTCGGTTCGTGGCTTTGGCTCGGCTAGTCGCTAATGTTGTGTTTAATCCTTAAACCTCTCACTAACCACTCTACTAGGGATGTTGTGGGCTCAAAGAGATACAATGTATTATAACATTCTTTAACTAGATCTAGTCGTCACACCTGCGAGTTGCTGACAATCTTGGCAAGGATTTCGTAGGTAAGATTGTCGATGACGTCATCGTAGGGCCGGTAGACGATGAGAAAGAGCTGCAGTCCAAACAGCGGAATGAGGATGAAAATGGCTTTCAGGGCCCGTCTGGTGAAAAGGGAGAAAAGTACACGATTTAGGCTATAACCATATTACCGCAGGGCAGCGACGGCCAGCCAAGACCGTCTTCGGGAACAAAAGAATGCGCACTGTCTTATTTAGTAACGAAAGGTAACAAAAACGGTTTGCGCTACCATACTGACGCCCGACATCCTGTGTCGTCCCCAGTATGGTCGCCCAGACACAGCTTCGTTGGGCAGGCCACGTCGCGAGGATGGAAGACCATCGCCTCCCTAAAATCGTGCTCTTTGGCGAACTTAGCACTGGCAAAAGAAATACAGGGGCCCCCAAGAAGCGGTACAAAGATTGCCTGAAAAAGTCCCTGACTGCTTGCAATATCGATCACAAAAATTGGACTCAAGCTGCAGAAGTGCGTCAAACTTGGCGAGGAAGCATCCATACAGCAATTCATGCTTTTGAAGACACTCTACGTGGTCAGAAGAAACAAAAGCGACAGAGGAGGAAATATGCCCCCACGGAGCCTCCATCTGCCATGAACCAATCCTTTGTTTGCAGGAGATGTCACCGCCCCTGTCGATCCTGCATTGACCTCATCAGCCATGAGCGCTTCTGCAGCAGACGTGGAAAACCCCCAACATGAATCTTCGTCAGCGAAGCCAAGCCAAGCAATACATTTATGCATCTTAAATTTGATAATGTTTGAGAGATGTTTTGGTTTCGCAGTGATTTACCTTTTCATCAGGCTTCGTTTGTTTCACTGCAGGCATATCAAGGGCATGGTGCAGAGTGTGATTGACATGAAAGGGAAAGATTGGAACAGGTCTCCATCTGCATCACCTCCTAAAAGAGATGAATCTTATAAATCACGAGCTGTGACATTTGAGGTTAGAGTCCCGAAATTGTCAGTAACAAAACGTATCATGAAATTTTAGTTATAAAAAAAAAGAATCAAGATTTTTATTTCCTCTCCTTGTCTTCATTTGTCCACTGCCTTTGAGTCTTCTTATATCACCATCTTTGTTTTTCCATGTCATCATCGTATCACTGATATATTTATTCTTGTCAATCAGTAACATCAGTATCACGTTCTCAAAAGGTTCAAATGTAAAACAATATTACTTGTTCAGCCTCTCAAGATAATCTAGATCTAGATCCTAGATCTAACTGCCCCAATCTCTAAAAGCAATGAGCCATCAGTATGTGAAACTCAAATTGAGAGATCCAAAAAGCTTACCTAGGACTAGATTTAAATCGAGTACTATTGGCGGCCATTCTTTTGGGATACCAAATGGGCAAAGTTGTGGATAGGTCCATTAATCAAGGCAATGAATTTATCATCATATTATGATTGTCATTATGAATTTTGTATTCATTGTATTTAAATTGTTGTGCCAAAAAGTATTGAGTCAAAATTAGACATGTTATTTTAGAACAATGAAAGGGCTTACCTGCTTCATTTAGAGCTGACAGGTAAGAGGCCATCATTCATATCTATAACAGGTGTGTCAAAATAAAAATGAGATCCTAATGGTACTGCAACATTCTTAACCTATGTCTAGGCCCTATTCAGGTCTAAGTGAGTACCCAGCTATAGGCAGAAAATGGTCTTGTCAGAATGCTAGTATGAAGTGCCTTACATGTAACTCAACTGTATGCTTTTCAGGGAGTTATTTCGGATGAAATGGCCTGCTGGTAGATAAATTGTGTACAGTGTGCGACCTTGCACAAATGCAGGGATAATGGCTATAAACCCATGTTTTTCTTTTTATCCTTGTCTTAAGGCAATATTTTTTGTAGCTCATTTCACATTGTCATCTTTAATCCTTTGGTCTCCTTGATATCACTGTATTCATTAGAGTGGATCAGAGTAAATAATTTTTTGGTGTTTTTCATTGTTTTTAACAACAGCAAGAGCCAGTTTTCTACAGCAATGGAAGAGAATGTTCTCGCTATGAGGTCCTTGCGGATGAAATCCCTGAAGGCATGTATGAGCTGACCTTTGAAGAGGAGCTAGCCTTCTACGAGTGGAAGGAAGAGCAGGATGGATCAGGACATCCGTGGAGTGACCCAGGGTAAGGGTGACCTTGGATGTCCAAGTGCTAAAAGTTGTTGTGATTTTTATTTTTCAAGGAAAATAATGAATACATAAGCAATCACATGTAACCAAATATGGAATCACTTTATAACTAATGAGTAAATTGAGCAAATTATGTCCAAAAGATTTTTGTAAGTAATTATAGATGAATTTTTCAAGGATTATGTTGATAAATCTTAAAATCTCTTCCATAATCTAGGTGGGTTTATTACAGGGAATTCGTGTTCATGACCAGCTCATCTTTGGGTCTTTTCTTCTTTTTTTCTGAACTTTTTGGTGACTAAACATTCAGAATTAAGACATCCCATCCCTTTTTTTAAAGAAATCATATTACCTTCAGTACTTTGGGAATTTCATGAAACAAAAATTGATGTGAATCAAAATGTATAGGAATTAAGTTTATTGTGTAATGACTCACAGTGATTAAAATAAATAAATAGAATAAAGGGCCCCGCTCCGCGAGGGGCCCGCTTTTCTTGCTTCCTGACTACCAGACTCTTAGGCAGAAACCACCGTACTTTTATAGTTGAAGAGGAGACATTCTTTAATTTAAAAACAAAAGCTTACCTGATAAATTACCAGAATAGTAATATGTAAGGAATTTTTTGTTGTTGTATGTTCTATATTTAGAAAAGTAAAGTAGTAACGGAAATTAGTCCACCAGATTCAAATTTGTGAAGTCATCCTGTTTCTCACATTTTTTCATTCTTGTTCCCTTTCCCCATCCACATCGATGCTCTTCCTGTCATCATCATTCACTGCCAGTGGAGAGAACTGTATGGGCGAGGAAGAGGAAGCAGCCTATGACGAGTTCTTACGAGGTCAGATGTTCAGTGGACAGTCGCACAGTACACAAACATACGCTGGGCCAACATACAGCGGGCAGATTTACAGTGGTAGTAATGAGACTGGTGGATTTCCACGCCAGGCAACCTCAACCGCACACCAGCATGGAGTTTACGCAGTGAGTCATTGGTTCCAATTTCTTCCTTTTGCTTCAGCTGTGTGTTGCCAGGTCATGTCTTTCTGACTTGTTTGTATTTTCTTCTTTTGGGGATGGAATGGCCTTGGCTGGTACTGCCGTTTGGAATAAAAACCTAGTATTTGCACTTTTGGGCAAAATGACATGCAGCAATACCTTATGATTCTGCACAACTAAAGGAGGCATGGTGGCCGAATGGTTAGGGTGTCGAGATGTAAAGAGTTCGAATCCCATCCACGACCATCATGTATTTTCCTTGAGCAAGAAAATTTGCTACAATTGCTTAACTCAACTCAGGTGTAAATGAGTACCAGCAAGGGCTGAGGAGTAAAACCTGTGATAAACCAGCATCCTGTCCAGGGGATGATCTTGTATCATCTGTTCCGCTTAATGCTACAGAGACCGGGATAAGCTCCAGCTCTTTGGGTCTGTCAAGGCCTAGAAGGAACATTACTTTTTTACTCTGCACAACTATACACGTATACTAGGCAGGCTATTTTTTAAAGAAATCTGAATTAGATTTTTGTTGTTGTCGAATGACGATTTTTGCTTGTAGTGGATTTTTCCTTCAAACACCAGGATAGGTCTACTTAATAATGATTTTTTCATTTTGTTCACTCCCTTAAATTTAGCTTGAAATGATTCACAGGGTAAATTTCAAATGTAAAATGCAAGGGGCGTGTGCTGCTGGTAGGTCTACCTCTTTCAATCATTTTTATTATTTTCATAGTTTTCCTGTTTCGTTGTTGTTCACCCCGAAATGACCTTAAATCTCAGATAAGCAAGTGAAACGAACAGCTTTGTTCATCAGAATATGGATCAAGGGGTATCAGGCTGGAATCTCACCATTCCTATTGTGTACTTTTCTGGGGCAAGAAAATTCTCTCTGATTGCTTTGCACAATACAGGCGTGATTGAATATTTGGCCATGGGAACGAATGGTCTTCGTACATATACTTTAGCCTTGCAGGCGGCTATGTCTTATTTTATGTTTTATTTCACTATCTACGTGGTGAATAAAATGCCACAAATAGTTATTGGTGGATATATTCTTATTTTTAATGCTACAGATTCTAGTTCATTCAAAGATAATGTTGGTTGGGGGGGGGGGGGGTGTTAAAAAGTCCTAAGAGAGATGTAAGATTATAGGTGAACAGCCCTCAAGTAAGACACAGTAATCGTTCTTAATGATAATCTTTCTTGCAAATTGGCTTTGTGGCATTAATTTTATAATTTCTATGATTTATTTCTCATTCTGTTTTCTCTGTTTACTGATTTAATTATTTCTATTTTTGGGGGTAATGACCCTTCAAAGTAGTCATTGGTGATTTGGTCCTATAAATCTTCTACTCCTAGAGAGCCTCACTGCACAACTACATTTGAATACCAAAAAGCTTGATTTTGGGATTTGTTTCTCAACGCTTATTAAATTAAATGCATTTGCTTTGAACGTTTTTTAAAACTGGTTTGCACTCAAGTGGTTGTGGAAGACCATAGCTTGACTGGTGACTACTGAAGGTCTTTAAAACCCGATGAAGCATTTCAGTTTCAGTATCAACCAAATGATTTGTAAGGCATTTTAATTCTATATTTCAGCAGCCAGCTGACGATATGTACTCTCACTCGCAGCAGTCAGCGATGTATGGGTACAATGAGAACCCAGCGATGCATCTCATGCATCAGCAGTACTACGAAAGTGGTTCAGCAGATTTGATGAACCAGATGTCGTATCAGCAACCATCTCAAGGCCAACAGTCGTATCACCTTCCGCAGATGCCCCAAAGCTTTGACCCCCAGCAACACCTGGACCCACAGCAACACCTAGACCCACAGCAACACCTAGACTCACAGCAATCCTACGACTCTTATCAATCCTATCCTCCAAACAATTCCTACCCACCGCATTGATAACCTGTACATCTTTTTATTGGCTGAACATGTACTTGCGTTGAAAGCATGTGGCATATGACATAGATTTGTTTATGGATATAATTTGCATGTGTGTGTGTGTGTGTAAGAGTGTGGGTAGGCGTGTGAGTGAGTGAACATTGAGAACCTGTGTTTCGAGAATAAACCACAGAGGGTAAGGCTGAGGTGGATAAGGAGTATGTAATTTATATATACAGCTGTGCAGTGTTGGAAGAACAGGACTCATAATACTGTAAACAGTGAAAGCAACAAATACAACTATTTTGAAATGCATGCTGGTTTTAGTATTAAGATTATATTAAACCACATTCTTATCTGTGTGAGACTCTTAATGCCTGTAAGTGATGTAATTCTTGGTTTCATGAGTGTGGATGACTTTCATTTGGTAGGGCTGTAGGCTTGACTGTGTTGGATTACAACGGGGATTTGTCAGTACCAAGTTTTTTTTTAGCATTCAGTGGTTTATGCCTAAGGGCCTGCTTTCTTGATGAAACCAAACTTTCAAAGTCACCACTCCAAAAGTTAGCTTCAAGAGTAACTCTGTTGCATAAGAGCACAATTTCGTGGTCATTCATCAATTTAAAAAAGTCTTTTTCCATGTTGACCAACATTTTAGCACTTCATCATCACTGTGAACAGTTGAAGATGCTTGCTTAAATGTAAAAGAAGGGAAATAGGACGCTGAGTAAGCATACCACTGAAGATTTGAGAATCTGCCCATTGGCGAATGATGACCAGTCGTATGAAGAAAATGGTCTTGGGTGCCATGTAGCCTCAGGGTAGTGGGAGCTGAACAGTGTTTCGGTCCCACAGTGCTTATTTCCTCTCTTTCAAAGTTTTAAAGTAAAAAACAACTACATTGTCCTAAGGCTAGGTCAACATTCTCATTCAATTTATTATTATAGAGGATTTCTAAATGTCAGCCTGTTAAAACTATCAAAAGTTTGTTTATCACACTAACACAAAATCCTGTGTAAAAGTAAAAAGTCAATGTGAAATTGACTTAAAAGTGTGTGTGTATGTAAGGACATTTATCTCCAAAGTGACATAGGGATTTATTGACAAAGAGATTTTGTAGTGCAGTCAAATCATCTTATCTGGCTGAGTCTTTGATTTTTTTTTTCTGTCTTGTCTTTGGTTACAATGAGCACAATGAAACATGTCTTAAGGAAATGACGCTTGAAAATTTTCGCTTGGAGATAAAACATGAATTAAGATGCATTAAATTGTGTAAAATATTAATTATTTACTTGAAATGCCTCTTGTCATTTAGTTGTTTTTTCTCAACCCATATATCCATCTCGCTGCTTCATCTTCATTCCTCCTTCTTAGTTAATGAGTTGCAATGTGACAAACCTATGAGATGTCAACAGCATTAAGAGCCTTGATTGCATGATTTAATCCTGAGACTTGCAGGTGTGTCATTTGACAAGTCAGTCAGTAAATTATTTGATTAACAGTTATTTTCACCTCTTGTATGTGCTTAAACTTTTTATCCTTGCCTTCAAAATGACCAGGAATAAGAGTCTTACTTCAAGGGATTTTGCATTATAGTATTTGGTTGTGGAGAAGTAGAACTTGACCGGTTTCTGTCATTCTCATAAAAAGGGCTGGAATTTTGACCTAAAGTCAGATTTTAAATGGGATATTTATGCTGATAATGACACCAATAACATCATTTCCTTTCTGTATGCTAGCATGTGAAGTAATTTAGGCTTAAGTACCAGGCCAAATCTGCGTTAAGTGATCCAGGTGATGTTAGTTCATTCTTAAGATTTTCATTGATGCCAGAGTAAGTTTGACCATCTATCATCTACTATAAAAAATGGTGAGGTTTCAGATATATATAAAAATAGTAGACATCTGAACGGTGAACAAAGATTTTGTTTGGTTTATGCTATTCTGTAGTCATATCAAATAAATTTTTATATGAACCAATTTTTGTTCTAGAGCGTATTAAAACAAGTTGTGGGTGATATTAAAAAACTTTTATGGGAAGTTTTTTTTTGCTTAAAAATGGTAGGTCTTTGTTTTTTTTGGGGTTTTTTTATCAATGTGGGCTAACCCAGGACAAAAAGTTTCCAACAGTTTAAAGGTTTCGTGATTTTTCTATTCAGTAAGTTTTAATATAATAATATTATGTACTCCACAAATAATAGAAAAAGAGTTGTTTAACCGAAATAAAGGAGTTAAATCAGTAGGAAGATTATCAGTGTTGGTAGCATTTTGTAGTATAATTATTAAAGAAAAATATTGTCCTGGTCAGAGGATATGAAAAAGTTTGAGAAGTGGAATCAAGCATTAAAATTTGAAAAATGAATGCCTAACCACATAAAGGTGTTAAGCACAACTAGTCTAGAATTAAGTTCATTTTGTTTCCTTTTGTCATCAAATATTTTTGTTGTGACTTTGTCGAAAGTATTTTAAATGTGATATACTGATGCCGTCTACCTCTTTGAAGGTAGTTATATTTCATAGAGTATGAATTTCATAAAGTCTTTTTGTACTAAATTGCCTCCAATTAGGGCTTTTGAATGTTTTCACAATGATTGTTCATGATTCATTTACATTTGTTTATCTGATGTTCAATTGGTTTGTAAATTATATCTTAGTGTCTCTTGGAAAAGGGCCAGTTTTGTTTATCCTGTTGTTTCGTGAAAACATGGAATAGCTCATGAAGTAGACGCTGGTCTGTCACAGGCATGAGTTTGGTTGGGATTCCAGGTCACATGGGCATGCCCACTTTGTCCAACGTTTGCCCCCATGCAGGAAGAATATTTTTTTTAAAACATGTGAATACCTTGTGCTTGCGGCCTACAGTTAAATTTCTATGAAAAACAAAAAAAGTTCTTTTCCTTCATAATTTGTATTGACATAGTGTCATGGGCATTGTTGGTACTTTGTATAAAGTACATCTTTTGGAAATGCACTGGCAGTAAGGTGTTGAATTTAAGACTCTCACTTTCTGACCATTATATTTTGTAGTTTTCTGGAGCAATGACGTCGAGTGCCATCACGTCACTTGACTCCTCGACTGTGTGACTAAGTGCCTGACTGTTCAATTGTCAATACGACATCATCGTTGTGTGGACAAATGTACATGCATCTAACAGGCTGCAAGTCTTGTTGTAAGTGCATGTCTTCTATGTTCCTGTCAATCAGGAAAATAAAATATTTTTTCAGTACATGGTGGATGTGTAAGCTTTATAAGATCACCTTTGCCTTCACTTACAAGGTACATTTTGTCGACTATTTTAGGATTATAAATTTATCATTTTATGTGATGTTTGTTCGTCACTATGTAGTTAATGTGGGTGATTTAGCAGTTTCTTCTACTTGTATAATTTTACCTTGCTGGTTCGTTTGGGCTCATAGTAAATGAGATAAATTTCAGTCAACAAAATTATGATATTTTGTACATTTCAGTCAAAAGGTGTGGGTTTTTTTCCCTATATTAGGAGGGAAGAGTTGGTAAGTATTTTATATACTTTATTATCTGCTGAATCAAACATTTCTCTTCTATCTAGATCTTATGCATGTAGATTGAGAATTGATATAATTGTTGAAATAGTAATATGCAGGCATACAAAATGAGTTACCATACCATTGTCATAATTTGTAAATCTTCAAAGGATTGAAATGTTTACTCTTATATACATTATTCATTTATAATTTAAGGAGATAAAAGAAGAGAAAAATCAAACCCTTCTGCTCAAATTAAAATGTAATAAACATTATTTTTGGCTTGGTACAATACTGAGATAATTGTGTATTTATTTTTGTCTCATGTTTTATGTTTGTTCTGCGTCGCTGAGTGTGGGCGGTTGTCGGGCGCTACTGGTAGGCATACTTCTTTTCCTCTCACTTGGTCTAGTTGTATTATTTTTGTTTTCATCTTGCTTTTTCCCCTTTTACATCTACTTC
>JAUEKT010266516.1:0-12212 GCA_031762655.1 Doris verrucosa
ACTACTACTACTACTACTACTACTACTACTACTACTACTACTACTACTACTACTACTACTACTACTACTACCACTGCAATAACTACAGCCACTACTGCTTATACTACTATTACTATTACTACTTTTGCGCAACTAGTTGGTGGAATGGTGTCTATTTGGGTAGAGTAGTAGACTGCTAACGTAAAAGAATAAGACTCAATCCTCGTCATTCCTATTGAGTATTTTCCTTTGAGCAAGAACTTAAATTCTATTACTTCCCTCACTTGGGGTGTGATTGAGTACCTGGCTATTAAACAGAACATTGAGTTTGTGTGCACAAGTCTTGTTCTATATGCTGTGTCGTTACTGACTGCGGTAGGAAAAGGCCATTGATAAGAGCCGTAATATTGTGGATATGTGAGCTATATAAATGTTACCGTGTTTGAGTGGTTAAAATGTCAGACTGTTGACTGAGAGGTACCAGGTTTGAGCCACGTCCACAACGATCGTGGATTATCCTTGGGCAAGAAAATAACCCCAATTGATTCACCCAACTCAGGTGTATTTGAGTACACAGCTATAGGTGAAGACCGATCCTATCAGAATGCTAGTAAACGGTGCCTAACAGGCAGCTCTACTATATACTCCTCAGGCAGTTGAAAAGGATTTTGGAATGAAATAGCCTGCTAGGGGATAAATAATGTACAGTCTGTGAGGTTGCACTTGTTCGAGGGACTGACTATAAATCCATCTTAATCTTTATATACTCTTTAAAAAAAAGTTAAGTACCACCAGCAAAACAAGACACCTAGTTAAGAAAAGAAATTGAAAACGTGGAAAGCGATTTCAGCCGTTGTAATCACTTTCACATTGCATGAAAGGTTTGCACCAAGTGCTGTGACAGCAGTTTCGTCTGCATGTGCGCCACGAACAACATGAACCAAGGGTATTCTGGTTATTATTTGGCACGCGGGTATGCATCTGGTACTTAACTTTTTTTTAAGAGTATATTTTCTCTACCCAACCTGTTTTGCAGGCTCACTATGCTGTTAGAGAACTGGAAGTCCTGGCTGAATGTCCTTGCAATGGCCAGCAAACAGATTGCCAACTGAATCCCGCAAGTGGAGTTTACGAGTGTGTGTGCGGCTTCAACACCAGGGGCAGGTTTTGTGAATTTTGCTTAGAGAAGTTCAACCAGTTCAGGTTTGAGAATGGCCGTCCTTGCAGAGGTGAGTTTTCCATGCTTTTTCCTTGTATATTTCGTAAATATGGCAATGCATTACACTCAATGGATCATGCTCCATTTCTTATTTTTGAACATTGTTTTTTGTGAGGGCAATATCATCTGAGATAACTGAACTCTTTCTATATCTGTTGTTCTCTTCCAGTTTGTTTTTGCCTCTCCCTCTC
This sequence comes from Doris verrucosa, assembly GCA_031762655.1. Lineage (NCBI taxonomy): Eukaryota > Metazoa > Mollusca > Gastropoda > Nudibranchia > Dorididae > Doris > Doris verrucosa. The sequence continues at coordinate 1,390 of JAUEKT010266516.1, forward strand.
TGTCTGTCTGTCTGTCTGCCTGCCTGTCTCTGTCTGCCTGTCTGTCTATCTAACTACCTGGCTCTGTCTTCCTATCTCTGTTTGTGTATCTTTCTGTATCTGCCAGTATCTGTTTATGTGTTTGTCCGTCAGTCTCTATCCTTTCTGACATTATAAAAACTATAATGTATAAAATAAAGAAATAACATGTATATAAATAAATAAATGATTCACTGACAAAAATGCGCACTGACAGTAATACTCAGTCTAACTGAGTCAGTCAGTATATATGAAGAAGAAGAAGATCCCCTCTAATACAAAAAAAAATTAAGCTTGGAAAAGATGATTACATCTCACGCTAGTCACAATGAAGAAAGGAGAAAAAAGGGGGAGATGTGCAAAACAAAATGAACAATTATTGTTAAAATTTAAACTTATCGGTGTTTTATTCCCTAGATGTCAAGAGAAATATTTATGTCTTCAACATTTTTCTCACTTCTTTTTTCCTCCAATTAAGTTACTCTGCACATTCAAATGACATTCTTTAAATCTGACGCTATTGATTTGTTTGAAAATTTTCCATCCAGAATGCAACTGCTTTGGTCATGCTGATAGCTGCTTCTATTCACAATCGGTGGAAGAAGCATCACAGTCGATTGACATTGATGGAAACAGACTTGGAGGGGGTGTTTGTTTTAACTGTCAGCACAACACAGATGGTAAACCATTAAAAAACAATTGTCTGTAACAGTTATCTTATTTTACTATTAATAATGCTTTTGTGACATTGTTTGAATTAATTTAAAGTATTACATAAATGAGTTGTTAAAAGGATGATATTGCGCTGTTGAGTGATGTTTATTTTCTCAATCCTACACAATCAAATTTGACTGTGTATGAAACTTTGAAATAATTCCCTGCTTTATCATTGAGCTCAATTATAGGGGTGAAAATTTTTGTAAGAAGAGGCAGATACTCTTCGTTTTAGAGTGATTTACATCTATCCTTAAAAAATTAATGGATAATTGAAATCTACAAATCAAAGACCAGATATTTACTAAGATTTGCAATTCACGTCAAGGTGTCAACTGTGAACGATGCATCAACATGTTCTACCGACCTCGAGGCCGAGATCAAAGAGCTACAAATGTGTGCGTTCCATGTGGTTGCTCACCAGACGGCTCAACTCTTAATCCAGATACTGGACTTGTGGATTGTGTTATGAGTGATGATGAAGCTCGTACAGATGGCAAAGTAAGATTAGATGAATTCCACCCTATTTGAACTAAAAATAGCTTTTAACATGGGCGTTTTTAATAAATTAAAATTTTTAGAATGTAAAAAGATTACTTGTACTTGAACCATTGCTATTGATACTGCTTTCCATTGAAAGTTTCTCAACTTGCGATTTCACACATATAACAGCCTAGAATCCCATGAATTGAATGTAGGAATGTTTAGGAGAATCCTTAGTTCTCATTACTCTCACATCTCCAATTGAGGAATCAATTGAGAGATGTTGTCTTCTTGTCTGATAAAAATATAAAAATTTGTAACATACAGGGAAGAAAGTTAATTCATTTATTAATATAGGTACATTTTAAAGGCTTTTGCTCTTTTTGCATCACATCATTGAGCTTGTGAAAGAATGTTTCCTTGCTATTTATTTGTTTGATTTGTCATACTTCTATTAAAAAATTGTTGAAAAGCAATTACCTTTGATTAAGCATTCCATTTGTTTACTTCAATCAATTTTTTCTTAGGTTCCTGGTGACTGTTTTTGTAAAGTCAATGTTGAAGGCACAAAATGTGACATGTGTAAAGCAGGATTCTACAATCTAGATAGCAGCCATGATGAAGGCTGTATTGGTAAAGTTAGAAATTCACTGAATGTTTTAATTAGTTTAACATTTATGATTTTAATTATTTTACAAGATTACACAAAGTCTGTCTCTAAGTTGTAAATCCTCAACGAACTTTGATCTTTTTTTTTTCAGAATTTTTTTTTGACTGCTTCACATAACACCATAGACTGATGTTGTCATCGAACTCATAATCTGACTATTTTCCTTACATAAGCAATGAATATTTTTCACTGCAATTGTGTGTCATTTCCTATACCTTGTATAGAAGATTTATAAAATTTTAATCGCATGGTGTTGTCATTGAATTTCTGAAGATGGCTGTTAAGTGTGATTAAAAGTGTCATAATTGATCTTCCCAGATATCTGCCTATATTGTGTAAAGTAGAACATCATTGCCTTTTTGCTAGGATGATTTTATTTTTCCTTACAGTGTATCAGAAAAATCTCCATCCTGATTCCAGAATTTGGATTGATATTTGAGCACCGTTGCATCGGGCTAAAGAAATTGACTTGTTATCTTTCTGGGATACTTGACTCCTTAAACTGTCCTGCCAGTGTACATTAATACAGACTTTATAACACTTCTTATAATGTTTGAGCTTTCTATTTCATTTTGCCTTTTTTTTAAATTTTATTTAAGTGCTTGCTAATTTGCTTGTCAATAGTGAACTTCTCTTATGTCCTTACCAAAAAGTTGATGAGGATGATATCAGAATAATACACTTTCAATTCAGCTGTTCATCGATCATCATCAAAGTAGAAGTAGTCACTGTAAAATGATAAATTTACAGACACAAGGAGCACCTCAATAAGATAATTTAAGTTTCATTTTTTCATCATCTACTAGGAATCTAGATTTTAAAAATGGAATGAATGCCCCAAATGTGAAGAAAATACACCAAAAAGAGCATTCCATTCGCTATAGTCTAGCCTTGTTGATGATGACTAAGTTCAACATCAACTAAAACAATAATAAAAAATACTTAAGTGATAGAAATTGAGGAAACAGAATACATAACATTGATTAGACACTATCGTATTCCAATATATAATCAAAGGAACAGAAATATATTGGATTTTGTTAGATAACTGGTTTACATGTGACTGGTTTGACAGATTCAAGGCAAATGACTCGCTAACACAGAGTAAAATACGAGACAATGAGAGTGGCAGGATTTACCCGTTTCAACGAAAACCGAATACTAATAGCATTTGGCCTAAGACTGTTGTCGCTTGGCTCTAAGCGCGAGAGGTTGGATTCTACCTGAGTGAGAGCGATATATAACAGACACAGAGTCACAGTGGCTGAGTGATTAGATCATCGGACTGCTGACCGAGAGGTAATGATTTCGAATCGCAGTCACAACCATCGTGTATTTTCCTTCAGCAAGAAAATAGCTTCAATTGCTTCACCTCGTTCAGGTGTCAATGAGTACCTGGTTAAAGGTAGAGAAAGATCTTGTCAGTTTGCTAGGATGATGCACCTCACAGGCTGCTCTCCTATATGCTCCTTAGGGAATTGAGATTGACTTTGTATTAAAATGGCCTACTGGGGATAAATGATGTACAGTCGGTGAGGCTGCATTCATGTGGGATATGGACTAATAATCCATCTGTATCTTTATCTTTTCTTTTAGACAAGTAGACTGCTAGAAAGACTTAAAAACAAATTGAATTACTATTTAAAGATAATTAAGACATCCAACATTGGAAATGTCTCTCTGAAATAGATAATTTCTACAAAGTATAACATTCAGCACTATTATGCTTATATTCATGGAAACTTTTTAATTGTCAATTAATAACAAATCAATATAACAAGTAGCAAAGAGACCATGTTTTTGTTTCCTTATCAAGAAGGGATTCTTCTGCTTGTACTTTATTTCAAATACATACATACTTTGAATGTTATATACCACGGGAGAAAGGTATTACATATGTATTCAAAATTTGAATAACTCTACATTGATCATTACGATTTTGTTTGACATTTGTTTTTCACAGAATGTTCATGCTTCACACCTGGCACTGTAGGTGCTAGCTCACTTTGTATTGGAGATAAAACTGGGCAGTGTACATGCAAACCCAATGTTGAGGGTCGGACATGTAATGAGTGTAAAGATGGATTTTTTGGACTTACGGATGATGATGCTAACGGTAATATAATTCATTTGCTTTATTCATTCCTATTCACAAGATATTTGTAGACTGTATATTTCATAAATTAGCAATTCAGTAATTTAGAACAAACTTCCATGTTGTCCTTTTCTTAGAAGAGTGATTTTCTGTAATACATTTCCTTTATTGTGGTCCTTCAAGTTGATCCTGCTTTTGTACCCAGGAATAAACTACAACACATATTCTGTCATCTGTTGTCATTTCCCAGGTTGTGAGCCATGCAATTGCAATATTGGTGGTGCCGTTGATCAAAACTGCAATAAGGTCACTGGTCAGTGTGTTTGCCGCAGTGACAATATAGTGGGACGGGCTTGTGACAGGTTAGGTTTTCATCATCATTAAATGTTTGGCTACTTTATCATGTTCTTGAAGAACTTTATAATCCATTCCTTGAGGTTTAGGATCTTATCTCAAGATAAGGCAATATATGAAATGATAAAAATGTGTAAGAGGTACTGGATTCGCAATTCTTCATACAACAAAGAAATATGTGATGTTATATATATAATATAAGAAAACGTTAGCTGTGGGAATGTACATATCAATTTTGATGCAAGCTGACTACTTGACTTTGAGAAGACCAATTAAAACTTAGAGTTAAATGCCATGATAACAGGACCCGTATAAACTTTTCTGTGACAGGAAAACATTCTTTTTCTCCATTTAGTTATGGTTCAAAGTGGAAAAAACAAACCATACAGGCCTGCAGAATAGGAGTTTGTACCATAGCATTTGTTACTCAATGGAATGCCCATAATGTTTAAAAGCTTTTATTCATGTTATAGTAGGTGATGCAGTATTTAAAAATTGCAAAATCACATAATAATAATAATAATAAATAATAATAATAAATAACATTTATATAGCGCTTTCCCTTAATAGCTCAAAGCGCTTTACAATTTGCTCCTTAAAATTTTACAATGATTATGAAACCACTAAAACATCAAATCTGAAATTAAGACGTATCATTCTAAAATTCTAAAATACATGTAGTACATCTCTATAAACGTTCAAAATTTAAAACTTATCTAACACCTTTGTCTAAATTCTCTAACAAAGACTATAAAAAAGAGTAATGAGAACCGTTCTATTTGGAAATTGTTGTGTGCATGTACAAACTTCTAGACTAGATAACTTAATAGTGAGTTGATGAAGTTAACTGTAAAATACATTTATTTCTTTAAAATTAATGTATGGATCCTTTGCTTAAGCATTTTGAATTTTTGTGCAATGCTTAAGGCATTTGATTTTTATTTTATTTACAATGCATGATTTTTAACCCTTCATAAGGATGCATGAAAATAAAAGAGATGAGCCTCTCAACCTTTTCTTTTTTGCTATTTATCTTAATTGGATTAGTGATTGGTAACACAAAGTGTGAATAACATGAGAGCTTTGAGGAAACAAATACAAGATACATAGAAAGGAATGAATTCTTATTACCTGGTATGACTAAAAACATTAACATGGTGTAACTCTATACTATAAGAATTCATTTTTTATGAATACTATGGGCACAATTTTCTTTTCTTCTTACTCTCATTGTGTCACTATCCTCTTCCCAAAATCATTCTATGAACTATTTATTTCTCTTTGAAAATAACAATATTTTTTATTGCCTTTATCCTGGAATTCTCTTTCAGTGTGAATGTTGGATATTTCTATCCAAGTTCCCATGCAATTAACGTGCAACTGGAAGATGGCATAGGAGAAGTGAATGTCAAGAGTGACAACCAATATTCCGGATTTACTGGCAAGGGATATGTAGCTGCAAGTCAAGGCGTAAGAAATTTATTTGATGAAAGAAATCCCATCCTTGGTTTTCAACACCAATGTTAACTTTTTAAAATTTGTCAATCTTTAACATTCATTCATAGAGTCAAATACATTAGAATCTGACAATAACGTCAATCAAGGATGCAGAAAAAATTGGATGTTGAGGTTGGGTAGCTGTTATGGGCAACTCTGGGTTGGTGGAGGCATAAACAACAAATAACATGAAAAGATGTATTGCTGTGCATGTGTAATGTACTTCGGCATTGAAATGAATGTTGAGACAACAAAGCTAACATCACCGTCAGAAGTCGACCGCTCGGAGGACCTAACTAGTTCAAGCGTCCACGTGCTATAATCAACTAAGAAGGATCTAAGTCAAAAGTTCATGTGAGAATGGCACAAACAATTGTTGGGGCACTTACAAAATTAAGACCAATGTGGAAATGTAGGAATACCTCGGTCATTGTTTATTGGATTGGAAAATTCTTTGCCCAAACTCTAACACTACTATTTATTTGATTGATCAATGAAGCCAAACATGTCTTTCATTGTAATCCAGAGTTTGCTTTGATTTCTTTTTCTTTTATTATGTTCAGGATATAGTGAGAATGCTTTTGAGCATACCAGGCGATAGGAGACCCAGTGAGCAGTACATCCTCATTTTACGATACCGAACTCCTGTAGGTCAAATAACAAATGCAGTTATTGAAATTGTGACCTTTTCTTCAAGTAAGTTAGACAATAGTTTTGTTTCAAGCATTATTTAGTATTTCAAAGAGGTATCCTAAACATGTTTTTGACAATTTTCAAAGGTACACTTTCAGATTACCACTTTAAACTTTCACATTTCATGTTCAAGTCTAGAAATCTTCAACATATCAATCTGATGTTCACTATAATAGATTTTCATTGGGAAATATCGGAGGATAAGCATCCCTAAGAATAGTATTTAGAAAAACCATTTTCCTGGAGATTTGCAATCGACAATTGATTCCTGAAAAGAATTTTACAGATCTTGATACCTTTTTTATCAACATGCGTTATCAAAATAGCCAAACATTATTACTTATGGTTTTCTTTATTGATATTAAAATTAAGTAAATAATTCCTTACATGAGCTTGGAGAAAAAAATGCCTTAAATGGCAAAGGATACTCCCGATGTCCCAATAAAGCATCTCCTTGTATTGATTGTCAATCGTAAATCTTAAAGAAAATGAAGTGGTTATAACTCGTCTGCAATATAAAACAATTTGTAATGACCCACCCACTCACTCAAAGGAGAGCAAGAAAAAGATTGAGATTGCTCCAATCAAACGTGTCAATCAAGTGTGACAACCAATAGATTCTCATCTCATTTAAGTAGTTACCACCCAATGACCATATTTAAATATTACATATGACCTTTTTGATGAAAACTGACATTATCAGCGTTGTCATGCAACCTTGCAAGGAGGGGTTAGACGTCCCTCTTCATGAAAACAAAAGCTCCTGGAGGACTTCTGTGTTTCTCAAAACCAATTATTCATCATTTTAAATATTTGACAGTCCTCTATCTTCTACAAAATTGACTTTTTTTCAAATTTTAAGTATGTAGGTGGATACGTGTTTGTCTTGTCTAAAGAACATGAATATGTCGCAAAAAACAGGGATTTTAGCAACACATTTTATTACGATATACGTCCTTCTCCATGAAAACAGCTGAAATACATAGAAAGGCAATAGAATAGGACCACAAAGATGAAATCTGGAACTCAATATTGCGAGTTAGCCTTTTAATTCTTTTTTGAATAAACATTCACTCTTTTTTATTCTGCAGGTACAACACCAGTTCCGTTGACTTTACCTGTCTGTGGTGATACTTGGTGTCAGGTAGACACAGAAATGGCTGAACCATTCCAGCTTACTTCATTCCCTGTTCTCATTTACATAAATGTAACAAGTGGGAACGTTTTGCTGGTATGTTGCTGTACAAGAGGCTACTCTTTTTCTTTTCTCCACACAAAACATTTCAGTGATTAAAATCTTCAAAAATTTGTTTTACAGGTTTGAGATAGATTCTTTTTATTTTCATTAGAAACGAAACAGAGAGAAATATGAGTATACAATATAACCCTTTCATTTATTCAGTTGTTGAAAACAGCAGACATTACACATTCCAATTAAACTATGTAAAGAATTGAATATTCATAAACATGTAGCTTTACCTTAATACATTTGTACTAAATCTTAATCAAATTGTTTGCATGAGGTACCTGCAAAAATAAAATAATGGCTTTGAAGTTTTATTATAAACTGTATTAGTATCAAAATATAGAGAGTGTGAATCTAGATAAAAACAATGAAATAAAAAAAAAAGGCAATGAATTTATGCTTAATTTGCTTATATGAGAAAAATAATCCCCAGAAATGCTCTGTGCATTTCAGTAAATTTATCAACTTTTCCTGTCAGCATACAGATTAAATACACTTTGCCATTTGGTGCATAGTAATCCAACCCAAATTACTATTCACAGTAGAAAGAAAATTTAAAGAAACAATTCTTTTTGTTTGAGTCTTTGAAGTAAAACCTAGTACATTGTAATGGTGATCTCAGCTTAAATAAACAAAGATATCATTTGCATATAAGTTCTACAGAAACTGAATAATTAAACTTCTTAATTGATTTAATAAAGGTTAGCATTCATTTCTATTTTCTAGGACAAACTCGTTGCCATGCCTCTTGAATACACAAATGCTGAGACATTGCTGTCAATAACCCTGCCACCTAGTTGCTCCTTCATACAGAATACCATGTAAGTCCAAGCTACGTGCAAGTATCAACAACTTCAATATTCCTTTTTATTGTCATGGAATGTCAAGGAATCTTTTATGTCCATGACCATTTATTTGCTTTTTTATGTTCCAAATATGAAAATTATTTTTGCTCTAAATTAATGAACGTCTTTACCTTATTGAAAGAATTGTGGTGTGAGGATGTAAAGAGAGCTAAAATGCAAGCATCATTAGAAAACTCAACAAGAGTAGACTTCAATCAGTTTGGTTCTTAAGTATACCGTCAAGGCAGTAGACTGTCAAAGGGACCAACCAGTACTGAATATTCTTAGATAAGTTCTAAGTTTTTCTTTCAGACAAGAAGCAAGTATTGAGATGCAAGGTTTTTAGAAAGCAACCAGTAAGATATATTTATTTCTTCACATGAAAATGATGAAAGAAACTATATATGAGGATATTGCTATTAAGATTCTTAGTACAATATATTCACACATGGCAAATTATAACAGATTCAATATAAAGCTGCGTGTTGTTATTGTGGTTTTTTGGCTTAATGCTTCTTTCTGATGTGTTCATAATTTCCTTAGCACGTTGGTGACTTGTTTTCATGTTTTAGAGTCAAGATATGTTTTGAGTAACATTGTGGTAAGATTATGTGTTGTGATTAAGTTTATTAAGATTATTGTAAGCATGATTGAAAGTATTTAGCATAGAATCTAAAAAATACCGTTAGACTATAAATTAGTAAACGACTATTCTTTGTGATGCAGTAGTTGCATGCATTATATGTCTGATCTGCAGATCATTTAATGTCGATTTCTAAATTCAGTTACACTTCTTGTTATAAAAAATATTCATTGATAAAATCAATAAGTCGAACCTGTGCCGTGTCAAAAATTTAATTGTCTTCATCTTTTACTTAACCCAGGCCCCCAGGAGAAGAAGAAGCAGCAATTTGTAGAAATGCCCTCTTCACCATCACAATGCTTTATTGGAAAAGTCCTCTCGCATGTGACTGCCATGTGACAGGTAGTGTGAATTTAGTCTGCGATGCCAATGGTGGGCAGTGTCGCTGTCGACCTGGAGTCATGGAGCGTCAATGCAGTAGTTGTTCTCCTGATCATTATGGATTCACAGAAGATGGTTGTACAGGTAGGTGCCATATGAAATCAATAAATATCAAAGTTTTCCGTTTTGGACATTCATCAATAAATTATCTGATGTATTTATTGATAATGAAAAAAAAAGAAGAAAAAAAAAAGAGGATGATTTGTTGTTATTAATTTGGGATTTTTTAATGTGAGTTATCTATCCATTGACATATAAATATTCAGAAAATAGTCAGTGGAAATCATTTGTAATCCCAAGTAATCTAGAATTAAATAATTAAAGTGGGAATGGCTGTTACAAAGACATCTATTTATGAATAGATCCTCCTAACAAAAGTGTACTCATACAGGAACAATCACTCACATACTCACGTACATACATATAAACAAAGTCAAAACCTAGTAGCTGATAAACAGATACAACACCAGTTTAGTGCAATATTTCTTAAGAAATTGAAAAAACAGAAGACAAGAACTGGATGTGCAACTACAAGTAAACAAGAAAATCATTTACAATGTGGCCATTCTTCTCATACGGGAAGTCACAATGCCATATGTAGTTGAACTTATAATTACAATAAAAAATGAGTAAGTGAACATAACTATTTATTTTTTGCGGGATGATAATCAGTATCAAGTATTGAACATGGTCTTAGTCAAGAATGAGGGACAAAATTTCTTTCCTTATTGGTTTTCAGAATGTAACTGCGATGGTGCTAGTTCTTCCTGTGATGCTGTCAGTGGTCAATGTGAATGCCCAGACAACACCATTAGCCGCCAATGTGATTTGTGCTTGCCTAATCATTGGGGGCTGGATCGTACGACGGGTTGTCAGGTAATATCTAGCATGATATTTAATTAAAATTGATGATAAATTTATTACGGTTTCAAAATTCTTTTTCTCCAATGGGTAAAACATATTAAACGTATGTTAACCCCGACCTCACCCATCTTCACCAGTCATTTTGAACGTCAATATCTTAGATCTTCTGGGTCCTCAAATAGTCTCTATTTATGTGACTTTTGCTCTAAAATTATTGCTTTAAATTAGCAGTTTTATGCTCTTAAAATGTTCTCTCTCTCTCTCTCTCTCTCTCTCTCTCTCTCTCTCTCTCTCTCTCTCTCTCTCTCTGTCTCTCTCTC
>JAUEKT010266627.1:0-12196 GCA_031762655.1 Doris verrucosa
TATTATTATTATTATTATTATTATTATTATTATTATTATTATTATTATTATTATTATTATTATTATTATTATTCTTATTATTATCATTATCATTATTATTATTATTATTATTATTATTATTATTATTATTATTATTATTATTATATCCGACAACAGCCTTTTCTTTTGGCTATTTTTTTTTCATTTCCATATCCCTTAATGTTTAGGTGATATTTAGCAAAGAACTCCGATATTTTAAAAAATAAACTCCTTCAGCACTGAATTGCCAGCTTTGTATGAAATGCTCCTAGATTTTCTTGTTTACTTCGACGTAGAGAAAAAGAACGACATTAATGGAAAGGTCAAAAGATGTCGTTGATTCCAGGAATTGGATCGTCTCCTTGTACGATTCAATACTCAAGTTGACAGCAGATTTAAACTTACTGTACTCTTCGTCCGTGAGCAGGTGTTCCCTATGTCTCCAGGAAAGGAAATTGACGGGGTAAAAAATGTCGTCGTCTTGCATGTAGCCGATGGTCCAGTTGAAGACGCCATCGAACGAGTGATAATTTTCCGGGCCTGGGTGGATTAAAGGGATTGAAAAGATTAAATCAATGTATAACTTTCATCATACAGGCGAGAAAGAGCATGCCAGCTTTGTCGAGACTTTTAACGATACTACAGAAGTAAAAGCAACACACGGGTTGTTTTATACAAGTGAATTCACGCTGGATAAGGTTTGCATAAGAACCAAAACCAAAACCTAGCTGTAAGCTTAAGAATATAAAAGTCTACGGTGCAAGACTAAATTTGTATGTCGAGTTAGGTAGATTCATGTCTTCAAACACAGCCCAATCTATGCAGATAAAGGCGACATCCTGATCTAGAAATCCGGACCTTATGTAAACATAAAAAGTCTTCTTAAGATTAAATAAGTCAGGGATAAAGTTATAAAGGAGGGACGGTGACCGAGTGGTTAAGGCATCGGACTGCTAACCGAGAGTTGCAAGGTTCGAATCCCATCCACGACCATCATGCATTTTCCTCGAGCCAAAAAAAATCTACTCCAATTGCGTCACTCGACTCAGGTCTAAACGAGTACCATCAAGGGCTGGGGAGTAAAACCTGCAATTGACTAGCGTTTTGTTCGCGGGACGATCTCGTACCATCTGTTCAGCTTAAAGCTACATAATCTGGTATATAAGCTCTGGCTCTTTGGGTCTGTTAAGGCCTAGAAGGAACTTTACTTTTTATACTAGCCAAGGACAGCTGAAACCTAGCTTAAAAATAAGTTTTCAATACCTACTTGTCAATCTATACTTGGTGGGCGGTTCCCAGGTGCAGTGAGCCCAGATCTGTCCCGGGGCCCGGCGTTGGAGCAAAGGAGCGCCAGGGAAATAGAGCACCAAGGACGCCTTGTCCTGCATCGCCCCTTCCCCGTCGAAATAGCACTCGCTGTACGGACACTGTTTGAAATCCCGGTTGAAATCGTTATTACTGTTGGGTATGAGAAAGAAACTGAGGCACTGTTGGCACGATATGATCTTCACGTCCCGTTTGCCTGGCACTTTCGGGTACAAGCCGTCCTTGTAGATCTTCCGGTCCGCGATGTAGACCGATTTAAACTCGTGAAGGGCTACGGATTCCAAGCCCGCCTCTTTGAGATTCGCAGTTATCTTACTTTGCCGATCCTGACGCTCGGACCAGTTGGCCGCCATCCTTGTAAACACATACGGAGTCTGCGGCTTTTTAGGATACAGTTTTGAAAACCAAGAGGATGGTTTTTGATCTGGTTTTGCAATGGCAGAGACTGGGTTTTGATCACGTTTTGCATTAACAGAGGCTGGGTTTTGATCTCGTTTTGCGATACCAGAGGCTGGATTTGAAAAGAACCAGCCGTTGAACACACTCAGGCCGTCATTATTCCAACTGGTGATCGTGACGATGGACATCACAACTGCCGCACAGAGGAATATCTTGGAGATAAAATATATAGACTTGTTTGACCTCGCCATTTTACACTGCAAATAGAACAGAAAAGTCACCATGAGGTACCGGTATGCATAGTGGTGAAGTAGGCTATAGATGACGCCTTATTTACTTTTATATCAACTAATTGCCGTCAGTTAAATAATCCAAAAGGCAGTGGCAGTACACAATCAACTAGGAAATGCCTTCATAGGCAAAAAGGAATTGACAACAAAAACCAAAATGGCAGTATACAATACAGTTTATTGCCCTACTCTCCTTTATGGCAGTGAAATTTGGACCTGAGACACTAGAGAATATAACAGAGTGAAAGCAGCTGAAATGAAGTATTTAAGAAGAGTAGTAGGGAAAGCAAAAAGAGACAAAATCAGAAACAGATGATAAGAGATCAAACAAAAACAGAAAGGATTAAAACTAGAATAGGGATCAATCAGCTCAGATAGTTCGGATATGCTAACAGAATGAATGATAGGAGAACAACCAAATTAATATACAATGCAAAAACTCAAGACAGACGACCAAAAGGAAGACCTTGTCGAAAATGGGAGGAAGGTGTAAAAGAGGCAATGAAGAAAATAATTTTGACCTTTGTTGAGGGAAAGAGGAAGTGTCAGGACCAGGGAGACTGGAGGAGGATTACTTTGGGAATCTGAACCCAATACACCGAAAGGTAATTTAGTTTTTTCAACAACAACAAAAAAAGAATACTTAGCCTTAGACTTACTTTCTGATTCGTTGTTCTCCATACTATTCGTTGTTCTCTCTTACGCCCTCAGGTCTTTTGTCTTCCGACCACATGAGAGAATGTACTGTTTGGTTGTATCGTGTGTATTATTATAACATGTGCGTGTATGTATACGTGTGCTTGTGTGTGAACGTGTCATGAAAATAATAACAGAGCTTTGTCATTTACGCGTGTAAGCACATTTCCGTATGGATTAATAAACATTTTTTAATCTTGAATCTTTTGAATCTTTGAATCTCTTTTGTAAGAAGAAAGGCAATATCCCTCTCTGTTCATGAGACATTCTAGCATTGATGGTAGTCCACTAACGTGATGATGATGTTGTTTGTAAATTAAAAAACACTTGAAATCAAGAATTGAGTCGAGAGCTCTCTGACCCACATCCTGCTCACTTAGTTGCTGAACGGGGAGTTTTATCATAGCTCTACTGTTACTGTTAGTGTATTTTTAGTACTTTTTATTACTTGTCAATAATGACTTTCTACTGTAGAGTGCCACTGAGGATCAATGATGGACTTTGGCGCTGGGTATAATATTTTTTCTCCTTGTTATCGCTCATTCTTTTTTGTCTGATTACAGGAAGAGTTAGCCGGGACCTATGGCGTCAGTGGAATCCCTGCCCTCATCAATTTGAAAGTGGAGGACGGCTCGGTCATCACCAAAGATGGCAGAGGGTTCGTGCAGGGAGATACAGACGGCAAAAATTTCCCATGGTACGGTAGTTAAAGAATATCTAGATCTTTGCTGACATGTCATTTACTAACTTTGTTTCTGTGTTTCACTAGTTGATGTCTTCTTAATTTTTTTTCTTCTCTGGATTGCATTTTAGAAAATATTCTGTTGATTTAATCTTAATCTAAATGATAATAAAATTGAAATGTATTATGAAAGTGAAAGTATTATGTAATCAGAAAGGAATTTCTTTTGTAAACAGAACCAGAGACCAATCTTGTAGACATGTCAAAAATAAATTCAGGGTGGTTTGCGTGTTGATATTATTTTACTTCATTCAATGTATGTAAACCTCTCTATTTTCCTTGCCTTGCTCAATTATTATTTACTCTTTCAGATCACACCAATTGTTGTCACTTTTCTATTATCAGAATTCTTGAATGATGATTGTTCCTTGAAGTTAAAAGGGAATTAAATGTCATAACTTTTTCTTCCTCTTCTCCATCATAGCGTCTGATGGAATAGTTTTTGAATTTTACTGTCACTCTCAGGTGCCTTCAGTTTGTCCGTTAGGTATTCTGATCTATGTTTTATGAATTCAAATGTCATACATACTATAACTCTATTTTCTAGCTTTTGTGATATAGATGTGGATTAATGTAATGCCTCGATTTTATGAGACATAGATTACATTTAGAGGAATTTGTTGTGATAAAATAATCATTACTGTGTTAACTCGAAAATGCTTCAAGTACCTTTCGTAAATCCTTACATTTTTTAAAGAAAAAAAAACTCGTCACCTTTGTTACTGATGTTTCTTATGCTATTGGTTTTTAAAAATTTGTTACCACACTATAATTACAGTAAATGAGATAAATACTTATGTGATCCACTTTTACTTCCGAAATATGTAGATCTTCAATTAAATAACATAAACAAAACATCATAGCCTACATTATTTAATTTATTCAATTTACTTATGCAATTTTCTAATAAAAGCTTAGAAATTATTTTCTAAAACATGAAGTCTTTGGCTTTTATTTTTGTAGGCTCCTTTTTGAGTGTATAAATTGGTATATACTGCCTTGTATGCTTTGACTTCGACAAGCTTTCTTCCATCTTCAACAATGTTCATGAGGACCAAAGCCAGAACTTTTCCTGCTCTTTGTGGTGGGATGTAGTTCCTTCTACTACTTCTAGGCCTTAACAGACCCAAAGACCCAGAGCTTATCACGGTTCTGTAGTGTTAAGCAGAACACATGATACAAGATCATCTCCTGGACAGGATGCTAGTCTAACGCAGGTTTTATTCCTCAGCCCTTGCTGATACTCATTTACACCTAAGTTGAGTGAAGCAATTGGAGTAAATTTCCTTGCTCAAGGAAACTTCACGATGGTCGCGGCTGGAATTCGAACCCGGTACCTCTTCTTGGTCAGCAGTCCTGCGCCCTAACCACCGTGCCTCCTGTGGTGTGATGTAGCACAGTTGATAATAATTACTCCTCGGGGATACAAATCAGTTCTGTGATGGGATATTGATATTATATTGTTCGATGCCAGTTATACTCTAGTCTATAGTAAGTACAGGTCCCAACTCCATTTCGCATACCAAGTCAGTGAAGAGTAGTTTTCACAATCTCGAAATCAATGTTTGAATCAAAAGTAAATAGTCATAGTCTCAAAGTCAGTAGACTTACAGTTTGTAGCTTGATAAAAATTTAAGGAATGCTTAAAAAAAAATTGCTGACTGGAAATACTATTGCCGTAAGTAAAAATTGATAAATAGTGACTTACCGGTACGGCAGTGATATTCCCAGATGGCGATTTGAAATAATTTGGATGAAGGAATGGCATCTTCATCAATCGCCATCATAAGACTAAAACAAAGGATCCTTTCTCATTTTTTCATCAATCGATTTTTCGCCCATGACTTCGTTTTTAAAAATATTATTAACGTTGACTTATTGGTTGCTAGCATGTGCTCTCATTGATGAGCAAGCAATCTAGCTCATTGGTCAGAGACAAGAGTGCTTATTGGTCGGTAAATGACCATTAGTGCTTGCTGTTACAGTATCTGGGTATTGAATTTTATTACTGGTAATTGGCAAGTGAGATTTTTAAGTATGCTGATTTAGTTTTGCTGATTCTGACCAAGTCGTGCTGTCGCTATTAGCGAAATGGTCAAATAATATATCGCTTTATCTGTAATTTCATTATTGATGATATGAAACGAAAGAATTGGGACTTTGAAATGCCGTTTCTATAAAGGGAATTTTGTTCTATCCAATGTTGCAAGTCAGTCATGACACTATCTCTATCACTATCAGTGTCTGAAATTGATACAGCAAGATTATCAATAAATTACAATGTCACAAACAAGCTTGTATTTGTATAAGAAAGGAGCCGAAAAATACTAAAATTAAATTATTTCTTCTTCTTCTGGTTATTCGAAGACCACATCTTGTGTATTTTCATAAGTCAAATGTGTGTTTAATTAAATGATAATAAAAAAAAAGATTTTTAGAGTTTGCGAACTATTGTAATGTGTCAGCCTTGCCAAAGTCAGTTGGTAAATTTGAATATTTAAGACATCCTGATGTAATGGTGTGTAGATGATGATGATCATTACAGATATTCAACCGATTCTTTCCTGATTAGCCACAGACCATTTTCAATTACAGAGGATTTGCTGGTTTTCCTGATTTGGAGAGCTCCCTGAATGATATAATGCTAATGACTAATGTAATTCATTCTATGATAATGATAATGCCATGATCGGATGGTAGTATAGGATACTTACTAATAATGTCACGTACATAGGTCTCAAAAGGCGGGAAGGAAAACAAAAATGCCAAGGTCAGCAGTCAGTTTCAATATCAGTTATTTCATTTATTCTCATTTATATTGTACAACACGTTTATCTTTATTAAAACACCCCGATTCATTTAATTTGTTTTTTTTATCAAAAGTTACACATAACAAATACATGTATGTCACAAAGAATACTTATCTGTATTCACAAAGAATATTTATCTGATCATTATAATACAACTACAACAGTAAGTCGGTATATTAGTAATATATTGATGTAATGCAAATTGATAAAAATGAATAAACATACTGGTGTGACCCAGAGATTAAGAAAAGCTTTATAAATCTTATACAGAGCAAGACAAGATTTAAGAAGATGCAAGCAGAGTAAGACAAGATTAAAGAAGATACAAATAGTTAATACAACTGCCATTGCCTTAACAACAAATAATGTACCAGAAGGGGGTAGTCTTTGAAAGTTTGACAACTTGATAGCACTGAAGATGACGAGTTATATTTTAAAACAATGCAAAACCCTTTTGGATCATGTACAACTCGTACATTAATATAAAAAATAAAATGAAGCAGAAGCAATACCAAATCAAACCAATTGGTAAAATAATATTAAAAAGACCTCAACAGAAACATAGTCTGTGAAAATATAAATTTTAAATGCAATCAATCTTTAAATATTCAAATCTGTTTAATAGATGCTTTTACATATGTTAACAAGATCAACAGTTCTCAAATCAGGATTCAAGCATTATAAAACGTAAAAGTGTAAAATCAGCTGATTCCTTGATTCTGTTCAAATGTTAAAAAAGACAAATTTTATGATGCGCTTCACTTCTATGATGCATACACACATTTTTCACGCTTTCAATGGCAATAAGATAAATGATTCACATATGAAACTAATCAAATTAACTGGAGAAAAACGAGGACTGAGGCCAAGAAACTATGAAGCGTTAGAAAAATGGAGCTAAAGATAAAAAAAAATTCTCCTGGACATTATGGACAATGCAATTGAATGGGTTTTAAAGGAGGGGTTATAAAAAAAGGTTACAGAATTGTCAAAAAAGGTCACAGAATGGTTCAAACAACAGACATGAAAAAGGTCACAGAATGGTTTAAAAAGGTCACAGAATGGTCTAAAAAGGTCACAGAATGGTCTATAAAGGTCACAGAATGGTTCCTTACAAATGCAACTCATGAAAAAGGTCATAGAATGATCTAAAAAGGTCAGTCACAGGGGTTCCTTCAGAGGTTATGAAAGGGTCACGGGATGGTTTCTACATAGGTCATGGAATGGCCACCCAGAGGTCATAAAAAAGGTTGTGGAATGGTCCCTACGAAGTCATGGAAAATATCATGGAGTGACTCCAACTCTAAGGTCCCGGAATGGCTATTGCAGAGGTCATGAAAAAGGTCACGGAATGGCTACGCAGAGGTTTATGAAAAGGTTAAGATAAGAAATGAAAGTGTCTTCCGAGACCAGGATCCTGGTCTCCCTAGACAACTTGGCTAGGTAGACCAGGATTCTGGTCCCGGAAGGCAACTTGGCAGGGGGGACCAGCGGAACTAAGGTCATGGCGAGGAGGACCAGGTTGGTGGTGTTGAGGACAGAGCTGTTTATTGTCCTGTTTCATATTTTATCTGTTTGTCTTGTAAAGAGGTATTGAAGGTGATGTAAGATTATAACTATGTTACGCAGTCCACTGCTAACATAATGAAGGAAGACATCAACTCTGCCGATGGCTCCGAGCGTGACCTCCACCAGTAAGGTCACGCTGCCTCACGCGGACGTCCGAGAAAGCTTCTATTCTATGGCACAGTTAAAAATTTGGCAAGTTTTCGTGTTGCGCTCATCGAGGATTACATTACAAACTGACTTCAAGCGTCAATATCTTGGTAACTAATAATAGTGCATGGCAGATTAAACCACATATATTCGTATTCAGCACACCAAAATCAGAGCTGCCAACCCCTTCCCATGAAAAAGTGTAAAAGCAATCACAGAAAAGTGTATTTTTGGGTGAAAAAGTGTAATTTGTCTAATACGTAAAATTTCTTTAAATGAATGCACATATGTACATTTTGTGGAGTAGTCTTCTTTCAAATTGCTATGTCTCTCAAATCTGCAAATGCTCCTACTCCATATGAAAAAGAAAAAAAAATCAATTTCTTATAACATTTCCAAAAAGTAGTCACCACCGCAGTGAATTTCATTTTGGCACTTAAGTGCCAAACCTATGAAGGTTCAATAATAGTGAAAAACGATTTGGCATCTTAAAATTATATTTAGCACTACATGTATTTAAATCAAGTGGCACTGTTTGAAAAGCAGTCTGGTCCTTTTGTACAGTTTCCATCATTTCTCTCCCCGTCTCAAAGTGTATGTCTGTGCGTTTCTAGCTTTTGTCTTGTCTTTCCGTCTGTTTGTGTCTCTCCTTTAAAGTCTCCGACAGAGAACTACCTCACTTACTACTGCCTTAAACTAATACTATGATATAAACCATTACCAGTATCCACATCGACATCGGCAGAATCATCCCCATGTATTTTATAGTTGTGAACTACTGCGCCTAGGTCTAAGTGATCATATTGTCCGTTGACACTAGTTAACTAGTATGAATGGAGAGCAGTTGAAGGAAAGAATCGCTGATAAGCTGATAACGGTAAAGTACGCCATGCTCATCGTTTTTTCCCTTTATGAAGTGATCAAAATTGATATTTTTCGCCGACACCACCGCCACCTGAGATTTTTTAAGCATTTCCGTTTTCCCGACTTCCTGACCCATCACAAAATTCCCGACTTTTTCCCGATTTCCCGACCAAAGAGGTTACGCATGTGGTGACCCTGTTTTAAATTGCAAGACCTCGATTTCTCTCAGTACGAAACGAGTATCGAAAACAAAAATAATACAGCACAATGAAGATTCTATAAAACTACTAAAATAATAACACTTCCGGTATCCATCCTTTGAATCACTCCAATGCATAGGTATCGACTACGGATATCGGCTCGCATCGACTCAGCCAACCAGCTTTCCTTAAAATATAAACATCTGGTCAGAGATGCCCGTGTCCGGCGTCGAATTAATTTTAAATGCCTATACAACGGACGCAATACCCGAAAAAGCGTAATGTCGGGATTCAAATGGTAAAAGCGTAAAATGAGTGAAAAAGCGTAAAATTACGCTTTTTTGGCGCAAGGTTGGCAGCTCTGATTTAGGCCATCCATTGATAATTGCATCATATTCCTAAAGGAAATTATCTCTTTGTCGTAATTCAACGCCTCCCAAAAAATTATCAGCTGTGGAGTCCTGACATTAGGCTAAGTATCTTGTGATCACATTCCCATTATTACTCCAAAATCTCACATAAATGTCCATTGTTTTTAATTAGCAACTTACTGAGAAATTCATCAAAATGAAGTGGAAATGGTTGGTCGTGCATCTTTGGTTTTTGTTTCAGCACTTAATTTTCTCAATGCTTCAACTTAAAGAAAATCCGTTTCAAATAAAATTCAATGTCAGCATTAAAACTGACAAACTATTATATCGAGTTTTGACGCAAAGCTTTTATAGATCTTATAGCAGATGAAATATTGGCAGTATCTCTTAAACTCAAGGGCTTTGTAATGCCACTAGAACTAGCTGAAAGCTCGGCCACAAACCACGCCAATGAATTACTATCACATTTAGATTTTGCCAACATATGATATTATGGTTTTTAGACTGCAAGAAGTTAAGGCTGATCTTCCGATCAACTTTATAAAAATAACTGTCTTACATAATGCGCAATATGCTTTATAATTATTTTCAGTGCTTTTGGACCCCATATTTAAACTAAGGATCCTTTGTCAATAGTCTCAGACTTGTCGCCAGGCACGACGAATGCCTGCATACTAGAGCTGGGCCGAGTTTGAACTTTTAAGTTCGAACTTAACGAACTTCAGTAACGCGAGCGAAATTCGAACTTGGTAGCTGAGTTCGAACTTTGCAGCTTCGAACTTGAGTTCGTGGTCTCAAACTAAGTTTGCTAGCGAAGCCTACCAGCGAAGAGGAGACAAAGCCATGCAGTAGTGAGAACCATTGCCAATGCATTGCGTGCATAGCATACTACAGTAGTATGCTATGATTGCGTGCCATCGGCCACTAATGATACACACTACACAGCGAAGAGGAGGGGCAAAGCCATGCAGTAGTGAGAACCATTGCCAGTGCATTGCGTGACATTGGCCATTAATTATACACACTACGCTGTACCAGAGACACTGGCTGTACTACGCATCCGTCTTCATCTCCCCTTCTCCGTCTACACCTCAGTGCCTCACCATGCCACAAGTCTGTGTTACTGCTCTCCTTCCACTTTTCTCAGCTCTACATTTTTTAATACGATGCCTTGTCGTTGAAGTTGAAGCAGCTAGAGTTTTCAGCCGTTTTGTCTCCTCCGTTTCCTCCAAACAAACAGCATATTCAAGAGGATGTTTTGTTTGCAGGTGCCGATTGAGAGTCGTCGTCGATTTGGCAAATTTCAACACTCCTTTACAGACAGTGCATTGGACTTGCGTAGAGGAGATTTTTTCCATATATCTCCATGCAGTGCACTTTGATTTCTTCGTAGCCATCGTCAACGAATATGATAAACGAATGAGATTTTTTTTTAAATCGAACTTTCAAATAAGCAAGTAGTAGAATCAAGAAGTAAACTAACGCGACTAGGGTGAGTGGAATAAGAATGAGTGAAATAGATTAGGCTAGGCAGTCACCTCGCCTAGGCCTAAGAGTAGTACATGTCTCTGTGATGATTAACACATTACACAGTAGATGGCCCACCCATTTTGAGAGTGAGAGGTGAGGTCGGTGCGTGCTGCGTTCAATGGACTTGCAAACTAGAGCTAGGCTAAGTTGGAATTTAATTAAGTACGTCGCGATATTAAGTCCACTAAGTTTGCAAGGCCTAGCTCTACACACAAGACGACCTTGGCATTGCGTGCCATGGGCCAGTGCATGCTGCGGCCAGGCCTGAGACACATCTATTATATAAAGCGCGACTATTGCCGACATTGCCAAAAGCAGTCGTGCGCCTATAACTCCTCAGAGACCACTGCTCCTATAGCTCTATGATTTTGACATGGTACAATGACCATTGTGGTCTCTATTTTGACATAATAAAATGTTTGATTTTTGTTGCAAAAAGCTCCCCAAAAAAGGGTTGTCATCTTGATAAAGATTAAGACAAAAATAGCTCTAGGTCTAGACCTATCTGCGACAGTATTTTCCAGTCATAGAAGAATTCAATGTTAGAATCGAGAAAGTAGTCAGGTTGCCAGAGTGGTCTCCCGAAGGCCATTTTTTTAAGGCATCATTGCGAAACGCGTTGCCTACAAAAATATGTGTGACTTCGTGGCCTCTTACTCATCCGAAAGACTGCTGGAATTTTATAATAGTAGTATTTTTAAGATAAAGTAAAGATAAAGGTACATGAAGCACTTTAATCTGAATGGGTTATTTAGGTCACAAATGTCTCTAAATGGAAAATTCATGTTAGGCCTGCTTTTATGGTTATTAATACACATAGAATGGCCAAAATCATTAGCCTATAGAGCCCACAGTCCCAAACAAGTCAGTTTGAATTCAAATTATTATTACATGTTTAAATCTAATCTTCTATTGCTTTCATAATCATTCTGGGCGCGACATTATGTTGATGAAAGCCGATGAAAGTTTTAAAATGTTTTTTTAAGTATGGTGGCTTCCAACTCGATCATTTGGCTTCCAAACATGGAGTAAGTGGCCTCCATCGAAACTAAGCATCTGGCAACGCTGTGACGTATGTTTTAGGCCTAGAATCTATTTGGAAAGCTGTAAATAAATTTGGTTCGAGATTATCTAGATCTAGCCTAGCCCGTGAATATTAGACAAAGTTATTGAATAGCCCCGAAAGAACAAAGACAGAAAATATGCGTGGAAAAATAGACTGAAAAAAATCCTG
>JAUEKT010266737.1:0-12195 GCA_031762655.1 Doris verrucosa
GACTATGTCTGAGCGTGTAATAGCACAGATGGTCCGACTCATGCATATGGCATGCATACGACCGCTTGCAACAAATTAGATTTTCTCTTGCGTACGGCGCGCATACGACAGTACAGCGACAAGCGTAGGACGCCGTCGTTACATGTAATAGGGCCATTAGACAATAAAGTTGTTTTAGATGTTTACATTAGGTTACAGTAGGGGGGAAAAGGAGGGAATGGGGTATTGGGATAAGGGGTGGATGAAGAAAAAAGTATGACTGTCATTGTGTCTGAGTACTTGTAACATAATATTGTTCTTTATGTTTTGTGCTGCAGTTGCTTTCATTGTTGCACCTAAAAAACGGCAAATCTCATTCTCTGAGTTCAGTGTTGCTGTTGTCTTGGGGAAGATGAGGGATGTGATTGTAAAGTGCCTAGAGGCTAGGGCAATAGGCACTATTTATCGCTTTACTTTGAGCGCCTCGAGCTTGGATCTTCTGGGTTTGGATGTTAAACAAATTACAAATCACATATATCATTATTAACAATGTCAGTCACTACCCAAAGGACTGATAAACGAGAGCAGATTCTTGTGAGATGACCCTGTGTCACAGTTAAGAATCTGCACTGTCTGCGACTAAGAGGTACGGCTTAATGTTACAATGGACACTGTAAGTAGCAGATCCTTTTGAGCAAAGCAATAACGAAATCAAATCAACGTTTTGTTTTGAACAGAGATGTTAATCTGTTTTATATGGTTTCAGAAAGAATTATTTTGATGACCCAGATGAAAACCACATTGCCTTCATAGTATACCAATCTTTGACAACTCAAATCTTAACAATTTTGCCTGGATGACATTGGTATAACATAGAATACAGAATCAAATTAATAAATTAGTTTAAGTCACGAGATCACCTACACAGAATGAAATGAATAAATTAGTTTTAGTCACGAGATCACCAGCATATAACATGACAGTTGATGCAGACAAATTTAAAGTTGTGATTAATGAGTAGATCTTCTTTCAATCTTAAAATCATCAAGAGAATCATCAAGTTCATAGAATAGGCCACACTACCAAAAGATAGCACCAGTACAAAAGTTGAGATTCCGATCTCTCCAAGCACATCAGCAATGGCTATAAACTCTTATATCAGGAGAAACAGTATGATTGGTGTAGTTTAAATTTAAGCGTTACACACTCACCTTCTATTTATGCTGCAAAGCTTGCTCCTTTGTTCTTGCCCTCCTCAAAACTCACTTCACTCTCTGTTAAAACTCAGCCCGACACAATACAGAAATATAATATCAGTCCGACACAATACAGAAATATAATATCCAGGCCTATGCACAAATAAACGACTATCCTAATTTCACAATACTTTCACCACGCTTTCACAATACGTTCTCAACACTTTCACAATACTTTCTTCGAAGGCGACCTCACTTCACTGACTTCACTGTCGACTGTCACTCTCGCCTTCTCCCGTCAGCCTGAGTTTTTCTTTTTCCTCATGCGCCTCGCCTGCGCACTTATTCTGTGCAGATATTTCAACCAAATTACATCATCAACTGATGAGTTTAAAGACTTAGAATGTCTTTTCTTTTGTAATTCGGGTGTCGTCTTCAGACTAGCTGAATCCCTTTTTCAACATATTCTCATGAAATGGCCATATTATGGTCTTGATGAGAGGAGTGGGCAGAGTATGGGGAAGGGAGGTGTGTTTATAAAATACTCGACAAAGTCAGCATACTCAATAGGTGAGGTTATCTTTCTGACCAGTGTAAAGTCAATAGCCAGTCGCTAACATAATCCAATTTGATGATAAATTAAATGATGTCAATTTTAATTGAGCATGTTTCCGTATCTTTTTGCAGACAAAACCTCAGCATGTGAGGAAGAAAGATGAAGACCAAAGTGGTGATGGGAATCATAATAATTCAGAATTCGGCTTCTCTGAATACAGTGAGCAGCAAGATCAAACAGAATGGCAAGACTGCGATAGTGTTGATGGAGATCGTCATAGGCCTGATTTTGAAGTAAATTCTCAAGTTCAAGAATCTGATGACAGCAAAACTCAGCAGAATGGCCATAAAGAGGCTGTTGAGATGGACTTGGCGCCAATGCTTGCTCTTTACAGTAAGGAAGACAACTCAAACTCAAGGACCTCACCTTTAGAGGCAGAAACTGATCTGATGGATGAACCACAGTCCTCTATACCCGATGGGGAGGTGATCATACAGGGTAGACGTCCAATTTTTTCAGAAACTGAAGAATCTGTTATAGCTACTCAATTAAAACAATGGAAAGAACAGGGCATGAAATATACAAGACTTGATGTTGTGAAAATGGCATCTGAGTATGCAGTGCAGTTGGGAAAGCGGCCACAGGGTAGACCACTGACTGTTAAATGGTTTAGAAGTTTCCTTACCCGACATCCGGAATGCTATATTAGGAAGTCAAGAAAACCAAAACAAGAAAAGCAAGAAAAGCCCACATTGAACCACCTGGACTCAATTTTATCAACTAGTAAAATAAAAAATAGCCCTCATTGTATCTTCAGCTTGTTGGAAATCTCTCTGCCTGTGGTGAAAAATGGTGAGCTCACAATACCTCAACCATCAGCCACTAATGGGTTGGGTGCCAACGGAGCTAAGGGTCATGGTGAATCTATTTTTCAAGGCAAGGTGCCATCCAGCATTTTGTTTTGTGGCAGCGCAGCAGGCCAGGCCATCCCTCCTTTCTTCATATTTGCGGGGAAAACGATGGACAAAAATTGGATATCGGGAGTTACCCCAGGCACAGGAGGCATGGCCTGCTCATCAGGACATCTGGACTCTGATGTTCTAGTTTCCTATCTGAAGGAGCATTTTCTTTGTCAGGCTCCAGGAAGAACAGATGAGCCCATTGTTCTCCTTGTGGATGCAAGTGTTGGTCGCTTTTTGAACCAGTCCATCATAGATCTGGCCTCTTCTTTTAAAGTCATATTTGTGACGGCTGTAACATCACTCAATCCCCATCTACATCCCATGGCAGTGGGTTGTTGCAATAATTTTCAGCGAGAATTTTGCTTTGAATTGCAAAAGCCATTTTATTCTGATGAACTTGCCTCTATATCATCCGCTTCAGTTTGTGAGTTCTTGTGCCGGCTGTACCATCGAAATATGTCGGCGGAAAATCTGCATGCAACCTTCAAAAAGGCCGGAATCTTTCCCTTCAATCCTAACATTTGTCGAAAGCGCTATGCCTCTTCAGTAGTTTGCTTAAGTGCCAGCGGTGGTAGGTCTGGTTCTACTTCTAGTCAAATTACAAAAGCTAAAAAAGATGCAAAAGTCAAAAGAGTCTCACTTGGGGATAAAGATAAGCCCATGGAAGTAGAATATGGCGTAAAATGAAATGGGAAATGAATATATCTTCTTAACTATTGTTTGTTCATGCTAGTGATGGAGGTCAGCTCACTGTCTTGAGAATAACAGAAATCAGATTAATGATAGTTGGGCATTCATGCCTGACCATTGTGCCTTGCTTGAATTAGAGAATAATATATATATATATTTACCTCTGATAAAAAAACACAACAAAAACATACACAGGAGATAGAAAGCTCTCTTTTTGTTTCATCCTTTTTCTCTCTTCTGTGTTGGGTAGAGGGTGAGGGGGGGTGGGTGAGTGGCATTTTTGCCCATCTTTTCAGCCTCTTCTAAATCAGTTTTCATATTATTATATATATTTAAAGCTCAACTCTTCATTGATTCTTCTAGAGAAGAAAAAAGCAAATTATTTTGCCAGTATTTTACTACCAACAATTAACATGTTAAATGGCATTCTTCAATATCTCAACAGTTTCTAATATGTTTATTATTCTTAAATGATCTGTCTCACATTTTCTTTTTATTGTTTATTTTATAACTCTCTCTGTCAGATTTGTTTATATTTAAACAAGTCTTTCAAAACTTTCTTTTCTTTCAACTATAACATATAGCCTTTCATTCTGAGCCTTTGTTATTTTTATTCGGGGGGTCTCAGTTTTCTGTGGACTCGCTGATTTCTGTGGTTTTAGATGATCCGATGAATCTTTGGACGATTCAACACAGTCCACAGTTTGATTACTTTTTTTCTTTTTCCTTAAATTACATTGTGGTTAAACATATAATTTTAACCTATACCCAGTAGCAAATTTGACTTGCAGAAATGGTTGGATAAAACTTCAGTAGGCTTTTTTTTTTACAATTTTTAATTAGGACTTCTGTGTATTATTCATATCTCTTCTTTCTTCTGCACATTTGTTTTTCATTTCTTATTTCTGCTGTACATTTTTATCATTCATCTTTCTTATGCCTTCTCCCCTCTTTTTTATCATTATGTTTCCTATTTCTTCGCATTTCTTTGCTTATATGCTTTTCATTTATTCTTTCTTTTAATTAAAAAAACAACTTTAATTTTCATGTTACTGTATTGTAAGATTATTTTTGTTTTGGGATAGTAGTCTCCATGATGGGGATTTGTAAATGTTTTATGATGGGGAGAACTAACCGTCCTCTGTGTATAGTATATAAATATTTGTTTACTCAAATTTATAATCGAATTGAGATTACCTAAAGGAAGACAATTTTTGCTACCTTTTATTATTCATGACTTACTTGTGACATGTTTCTAAATGTATCCTACTTCTAAAAATGTAGGTGGAACATTTGTTCTTTAGCAGGTACATTTAACATTAATTCAAGTTTCTTCTTTCAATTAAAATAATACCCGGTAATTCAGTATTTTGTAAGAAATAGTACAATGTGAGCCTTTCATTGTCAGTCTTTTTTTTTTTAATTCTTAAAGGAATAATTTAGAAGACAAAAGAAATCTCGAAAATGATCATTGAAAAATACAGCATCTCATTTTATAGTAAAAAACAACATCTCTCGACCTCTCTCTCTTTATCATATTCTGACTCAGTCATTCTACTTGCGTATTGGCCCCTTGATGTCTTGAAAGTTGCTTTTAGCAATTTTCTTTCTTCTAAAGGCTGTTTTTGTCAGTCACATTTATTGCAGTAATATCTCTAGCAAAATTGCATTTTTTATTATCTTCATTTTTCACTCCCATCTCAATATTAGTTCACGTTGTAGTGTATTTTTGATACATATGATCTGCATGTCCAAAGTGCATTCTGTAGGTAAGAGTCATTTGTACACAGCTCTGCTGTAAGCCTAAAGCTGTCTACTCGACTGAAATTAAAATGGCTGCATCCCTTTTATCGTCCAAGATACTTAATGGTTGATAAAAATCAAAGCTTTTCAGTAAAGGTCATAGGTAAAATACCGGGTACATATTCTTACTTGCATAAAAATTTGTTGTATTGCCTAATGTGAATAAGGTTTCCGGTAATAAGTACAAAGAGAAATAGAATATGTCATAGAACTAGGGAGTTGAGTATCAGAATTGTGAGGAAATAGTCACAACTTAAATTTTTTAATTAATTGCCATCAGGTTTCTTTATATTAAATATATTTATGGTATTTGTCATCTAAATGAGAATAAACCTACACCTTGAATTCATAACAGAGTTGCCAGAAACCTTTGCTTTTCATATGCTAGCATTTCACTCACTGCTTTTATGATAGTTAGTGAACAAGTTTATTTTTGTACAAAAATTGAGAACAAGGCGACCAGCTGTCAAATCATGTAGTAATATATTAGTTTAAACTATTTCTAGCAGAATGCAGATGGTTGGTGAGAGCTGCCGATAGGCCTTTTTTTTTTTTTTTTTTTTTTTTTTTACCTCTCAGTGATTCCATTTTACGTTTTCTTTTTGCCCTTTCCTTTGTATCAACCTGAGATGATGATAAGTAAGGGTAATAATCAATAACACAATCTTAAACACAAGCCTGCAGAATGCACTTTGGGCTCACAGATTTGGGTTATTCTTTAATAGATTTGGGTTGATTTTGTTGTTGTTGTTATGCAACTCTCAGATCAGTCGTTATATAGTATTAATTTTTTATTCTCTATTAAGGGCCCTTGCTACCTACTCCTCTGCCTGTCATCCTGTCCTCTACATTCCTCTTTCTTTTCTGTAAGATAATAAAATGTGTTTATGCAAAATCTGAAAGATATAAGTGATAATCTCATTTCTACATTTCTTTCAAAGTTGAATCATAATAAATGACCATATGTATGTGATATCAAAAGAAAGACATCCCCTCTAAACATGGTTATAACAGTCATGGTAAATAATGGACTGATGGAAACCATCTAAGTCATCTTTTCCGTGCAATTTTTGTTGCATTTTGTAACTAAACTTCAAGCAATTTTTTCTTCAATCTTTAATGTTCAATCCAATTTGTTTGCTTTGCATGAAATAAGTGACTAAATTTTATCATTTGTTTCATGTTATGCAACTTTACAATTGGATGTTGAATCTGAGATGATAGATTTGTTTCTTACTTCTTTTCTTTTTTAAAACTCTTATATCATTTATACATCTTTGCTCAATTTCTTACTCAATTATATGAAAGCTTGTCTAGTCATTGTCATCTTTATGTGATACCTATAATATTTTTTCTGAATTCACTAGTCATTTCTTTCTATTTGTTTTGGGTTTTTTATTGACTTTTGGTATTTTAAAAAAACTTTTGTCATAACATGATTTCAATGTCATGATTTACATTTTTTGTCAATTCGTTTTTTTCTCAACTTGTATGCTGTTCATAAATTCCACTGATCACGATTAAGTTTCTTTTTGATCTCATAAAAGTGATTTGCCATAGGGAGACACGCACTCTGCGTCTGAAATTGATTGACTGCCTCTTGCAATATTTCATATTGTGTTTCACTCATCTTTGTTCCAATACAATGTTGTCCTCTCATCATTTATGTGTTGTTGCTCACAAAATAACGAAGTGAAAACAAACCTTGTTAATTTTTTGTTTCTTCAATAATAATTGAAACAAAAGTAAAAAGCATAGGTTATCTTAAGAACGGGAATAAAAACGAGTGAAAATATTTTATCTCTCCTTAAAAAGGTTTGTAAATTTTGATCCTAATACTAAGAGAGCCACAAATAATTATGTCTCATGTTAGAAAGCAAGTAGTTTAAGTAGAGATGTCTGTCAACTTTGATTATATATTGTATTCTTGTAGCTTATTGATATTAATAATAGTCTCTTCCAGTAATTCTTCAATTTTCTGTTAGACATCTTATATCTCTGTGAATTATATTCACAGCTTTTATAGGTAACTTAATCTCTTAAAATACACAAATTCGTTATAATACATGATGATGCTTCACTAATCATGCAATCTTATTATGGAATCACTAACCTACTGACATCCAACATCTAATGCAAGGAAAGCATGTATGCCTTTAAGAGTGCACTTTTGCTGTTTATGTAAACTCAGCATTGCAATTATATTAGTAATGTTCACTTTTAACGAGTCAGTATAATTGAAGAAGAAAAAGGAGACCAAGTAGAAACAGCTTCTTTTTGATCAGGGAAAGGTGATTGAAATGTTTTTAAATGTTTTGATAGAAAACGCTATCTTACATTTGCAAGCATTTGTTACCCTTGTCATGTTTTCAAAGGAATATGTGAAAATGCTCTTCTTGCCATTTTGTGTTCACCAACATTGCTTAAAAGAATGCATTTATTATCGTAGAATCAATGAAAGTGACTTTGTTTTGTTCACTTAGCATTACATATTGTGCAGCTGTTTAATGTTTTATATATAGCAATGTTGCACATATGTTTTTATAAAGTAAATAATTAAAAATGTACAAGTTTCTTACATAAAGGGACAAATGACTATAACGTTTAATAGTTCATTAAATCAGAACGATGTTTTTTGAGGATACGTCTCTTTTTAATGTTCAGTTTGAATGAACAAAAAAAGGAAATGGAAAAAAGAAAAAGAAAGAACTGTTATATACATTTTTGTGATGATTTATATTGATTTGATTTTTTGGTTTTGCTCAGTAATCATTTGCACTATTTTTTGTATTCTTTTGTACTGCTACAACTGATTTTTTTTTTTTACTAAATAAAATGTACAATAATATTCACATTTGTATATGTTGTTGTTGAAATACGCATAATATTTTATTGGCCCGTTTTCTTTTTGGGAACATTATTGTCCATCCATGCCAACAACTTACCTTTGTCTTTTGTATTCTCAATAATTCAGTGAGAAAGTGAAAATGGGGGAGGGGAGGAGTGATGGTGTAAACCTCTAAATCGGTTTGAAATATTAGGAATATGTGTGTAAGTGCAGGTAAGGAGAATTGTTGCAGAGTTAAAATAATAGGATATCCTGAGGTCTGGTTGGTTGACACATTTTTTTTGTTCAATCCATCATTGGTTGCAGTACACAAGTGCAACAAATCGGAATTGATGCGTCTTTTTCCTGAAGGATGATTTAGGTTTTGAAAAGCTATTACTTTCATGTATGTCTTAGATTACCTCCTTTGGTCCTTGAAATCCATTAAATGCAGATGATGATACATGTTTATTAAACTCCTGTTTATGAAAGGAAAACATCAGGTTGGAAAAAAAAAAGTCATTTAAAAGAGGAATATGATTTAACAACTGTTCTTTAAAAAAAAAAATCTCCTTTTATAAATGCAGCACAATTTTGCCTTTGCCTTTTTAAGCTGAGATTGGGGAAAAGATCTCTAGTCGTGCATTAATCAGAAAATTAATGAGATGCACCAGATGGGGACAATGGAATGATAACTTACCTTTCTTGAAAAAGTCCAGTCTTGCTTTGATTTTTGAATAGTAAACTTTATTTAATGCAGCGCTCTTCTGTTGTTTTTTTCCATTTCACATTTTGGGGTCTTATTTATGATTGGTAACATTTTTTTGCCAAATGATCTCTAGTTTTTTATCAACAATTTCTTTCATGTTTTCAGGGTTTAAGATTGCATTTGATGACTATTCATCTCCCACTTCTCCTCAATTCCCACCACATTCATTGTTCTTAGGCAATAAATGTACTTATATAAGGAATGGAGAGCTTCTTTTAACCTTGTTATTTTCTGTGCAATTCACATTTTATATTGCTTCTCAGCCTATTGTTTTTACTTCTTTGCTTCAATTAAAGGTATAGTTTGAACATGTTTTCACTATGTGATATGATTGGAACATTAAGAGAGATTGGTTGGAAAATATGCAGGGTGACACAAAATGATTGATTCAATAAGAATTGATTCTAATTCTGTCACCACGAAAGCTACAAAAATAAACAATACGTCAGATGAAATGTCAGAAAGCTCAATTTTAAGAAAATGTTTGCTCACCATGTTATAATTTTTTATTTTTATTTATAGGATAAAAGCCCCCACCAAAACACTAAGATAAATCTAATGATGTGAGACAAGATCTTAATCCAGTGTTCCATGTCATTTTGTCATTTCATTTTCACACAAGACAACATGTATTACAATACTACCTGGGAAGGCTTTGAGGAGGTTCAGAATACCTGATGATTTAGTTTGTAAAAATGCCCCTTGCACTCTATAGTTAGGCTTATAGTAATAAAACACCAATACCATTATACTTAGCATTAATTACCTCTTGTTGCCTGGTGGCCCTGTTTGTTCAATTTTGGCCCAGATCTGAGCATTCATGCTTGTTGCTCTCCAGCACATATCAAATACCATAGAAATGATCAAATTTTGTCGTCAGTTTGGGTAGGGACTACTAGTTTCATTACATAAGACCTCAAAGATGGAGTTACAAACTTTCAGATTCGAATCGAATCATTTTTATAGTCACCCTGAATATAATGTAGATCTATATGGGAATGTCTTTTGTCTGAATACTCTGTTTAATATTTGATCGATATTGTAACTCATATATATACATACACATGATTTGTTATGATTGTTATTTTTTTACAGGTGTTCAATCAATTCAATGCAGCCTTAATTGTCTGTCTACTTGAATGTAGTATTTTGTGCCATGGCATCATTTTTATTATTATCATCATTATTACAATGATCCCAGAACTCAAATATTGTCCAGGCTTTTGTGTCCATCAGTACATCATGTTTGATCTTTACTTTAAGTGGATGTATTTGTGTATGTTACCCAATCAAAACAGCTTACAGTGCCTTCATCAAGTAAGCCAAATATTAAGGACCGTTTATTTCTACAAAGAAAAAAAAACTATTATTGCCTACCTATATACATACATTGTGTGTGAGTGTGTGTACTCCATATAAACATCCCATTATTTTGATAACTCTAACACATTACTAACTCTTATAAAAGGAAATTCATTATTGGTTTTCTTTCTTGTATGATATTTTTCTTTTTCATTCATTGTCTGAATATATTACATTTAGAAGAAGAAGAATAAGAACTTAATCTATCCATTGTCAGCAACAAAAACTTCTACTGGTAACATTTTGCCTCACATGTAAAATGTTTCAGGACATAGCACAAGATGCTCATGTAGGCATATAAAATGCTTAAAAATTAGTTTTGTATTTTTACAATGTAAAGTTCTCATAAAGCAATACGTGTATACAAAGTTAAAAGTCTTGTCTTTTTTTTTGTCTTTCTTTTTTCAAGTGCAGAATTGCATTTATTGCGCTAAATACAAATGAGAAGAATATTAATACCCAATATTTCAAAATGAATCAGTAGATGATTAAGACGTTTGATAAATATGGTGCAGTATGTTAATTTTACAAAAGAATTGTAATGTTTTATCTCATTCAATTTTTTACACATTCTGAATGATGCAGGCTTTTATATTATTTGTTATTTTAGAGTGCAACTGTATAGTTGTATTGTGAGTGAAGTTTTATATCTGCTCAATCACTCAAACATGTGGGGAGGGGATGGGATTCTTTTGTTTTGTCACCAGTTTTTTCGTTCATATGGATTGTAATAATGGTAAGCAATTGAATGGGTGCCTATTGGGTAACAAGCACTTTGAAACCTCTCATAATTATGCCTGTCATGGGTTGGTCTTTGTGCATTTGTCCATAGTTAGTGCAAGGGTAAATAAATCAGTGAGAGGTTAGAAAATGTAAGGAAGATAAATTGAGAAAATGCTAAACGAGTCCGATCTATATGCACCTACTGACGATAAAAATCCCCATGCACTCGAGTTATGTAGCTTCTTAAATGAATTCTATCCAGACACGAAAGATCACTAGGTTGATCAATTGCCAAACAAAGAATGCCTAAAGTAAAAATACTGAAAGGAGACCATGCAAACTATAACGTGAGTTAAGTATTATGTTTTTTAACCAACTCAGTCCTCATTTAACGATGCACGACTCATGATAACAATTTTATTTTTTAATAATTATGAATCAGTATAAAGACAGTTGAGCAAGTATCAATTTGTTTTGTATTCATAATGTGGATAGTTTTCCTAAGAATGCATGTCCTTGAAGAGAACTAGAAAGGACCTAGCTGATGCCGACATAAGCATTGCTCAATGATCGTATGTTACCAAGCTGCAATGTTCATTTGCCTTGTCAAGAAATTGATCACTGACAACATAAATCTTATCTCACCTAATTTTGTCACAGAATTAACATTTAATTTATAAGGCATTTTTATTGAGGTATAAAATTTGGTAAACACTACAACATTTTGTATGAAGACTGATGAAAACTTTTTATTGCTACCATCGACTATCGTCTTTTTTCAATCGCTCTCTTAAAAGTGCTATCCTTTGTCCAGCTGCACAAGAAAGAAAAAATGAAAAACAATCTTATTTCAGGTCAATTGATGTCTGTAGTCTTTTGTTTCTTTCGTTTCAAAGATGTATTCAAAGATGTATTTCTTATTTTCACTTTTTTGTATTCTTTAGTGGCAAATACCGGTATGTATTTGGTTTTGAAAATTGACCAGGTAAATCGTATATCAGACCGTGTAATTAGATGTTGTTTTGTTATGGATTTTGATTGATTTTATGTCTTCAATTACAAGCATAATTCAGATCTATTTGCTCAGATAGTCGTATGTGTCTTATAGTACAGTATGTGATGATTATGCTCAATATCTATATATTTTATACCATTTGTCTCATTCGCCTTTCATTCTTGCCTGTTTTTGCATTGTGACATTGATCTACAAATTGTGCTCTCTTGGCCACTTTTATATTTTTTCTCTTTGTACAGCTCAGTATGTGGTCTGAAATACACTGTTGGTTCTAAAAATTGGCATTTACACCGCCCCACCCGTCCCTTCTTTA
>JAUEKT010266848.1:2500-12189 GCA_031762655.1 Doris verrucosa
TGCTGGGAGTGAGTTGGGTTTTTACACAAAACTCGAATAGATATTACACCGAGACCAAGCGCTTTGTGATATCAATGGAAAGCATTTTTTAAAATGAAAAATACTTTTCGACTTTACCTCAATTTGCAGATAAAATTCTTTTGAAGTGCGGTGACGATGCATAAACCGTCAGAGTGTTGATGGTTGTGTTATGGTAATGCCGGATGTCCTAAGGGTGGCACTTAAAACTGGTAATTATGAATAGTTCGATTTTTACAGCATAAGAATAACGCTTAACAAAAGGATATAAATATAACAACATTTAGAACTATAAACTAGAACTTATTTAGAATGGTTGCATTATTCTATTGCAATTATTTCGAATCATTATAAAGGAATTATTTTGACTCACATGATTGAATGAATTAATGAATGAATGAATGAATGAATGAATGATTGAATGAATGAGTGAGTGAGTGAGTGAGTTAATGAGTGCGTGAGTGAGTGAGTGAGTGAGTGAGTGAGTGAGTGAGTGAGTGAGTGAGAGAGAGAGAAAGTGAGTGAGTGAGTGAGTGAATGAGTGAGTGAGTGAATGGATGACTGAAGGAATGAATGAAGGAAGGAAAGAATGAATAAATGATATATTTTCATAGCCAACAAGAGGGGACTTTGTTACATTGTTGACTTTTCCCCATGTGGCAGAGTTGACGACACTGACTGACGGTGAAAAACAACACCAAAATAAACAATGAAAACTAAACAGGAAACAAAAACAAATATCAATAAAATCCCTAAATCAAAAACAAAACAAGACAAACAACACAACAAAAACAAGCAAAAAACAACAACAACAACAACAACAACAACAACAACAACAACCAACAAACACGACAAAAGAACAACAATGAAGGCGGTGTCTCAGAAAGGATTGTCGAGGGTGAGATTGAGGTTATTGGCCTTAGAAAATAAAGTAAGTAAAGTTCCTTCTAGGCCTTGACAGACCCAAAGAGCCGGAGCTTATGCCGGTTTCTGTAGCATTAAGCGGAACAGATGACACATGATCATCCCCTGGATAGGACGCGGGTCTATCGCAGGTTTCACTCCCCAGCCCTTGCTGGTACTCATTTACACCTGAGTGGAGTGAAGCAATTGGAGTAAATTTTCTTGCTCAAGGAATATACACGATGCCCGCAGTGGGATTCGAACCCGGTACCTCTCGATCACCAGTCCGATGCTCTTACCCCTGAGCCACTGTGCCTCAAGCCTGCTACTTAGTTATAATAAATACACAGTGGAGTTCGCTTAAAGTGAACACCGCTTTATTTGAAGAATCGGTTAAAGTGAACGATACCCTATGATCCCAGTTGCAACATTATTTTATAAAAGTAAAAAATAAGTCGATAAAATGAATCGGTTTTATGGGGAAATCGAATAAAGTGAAAGCCCAAAACGGGTGAAAGCAAAGAAAGGATCGACCTGTAAGTGTCGCCATTCTGTGAAAATAAAACTAACAGGCAGTCCTATTAGTTCGTAAGGACCTTGAGAAGTTACTTTCTTGTGGTCCCTACGCCTATTGTATGTTTACCAAGATAAACTTGCCTATTTCTGTATGAAAATTGACTATTAAGATAGTTTGTGTGTAAGGAAACAGTCATGCCGCTGTGAAATGTAGCGTGTTGATACAGCAGTTAACTTGAGCTAAATTTGTTTGGTTATATTGAAAGCATCACCACAAAGACTGTAAGTCATCGATGCAAAGCACACCTTACGACAAACAGTCGTACAACCTTAAGAATATAGCCTACCCAATTTTTATCCGCTCAAATCCGTGACCTCCACAACCTCTGCGTCGGCACCCGCAGCCTATGACGATTGGCCATCTGTATTTCACTAAAGGCAGTGGATCTATGACTACAACTATCCGTACTCATCAAAAGTCATTCAATTAATACCTTGATAATTAACTGTTACTAAAATTAGGGCAGTGGAATAACTGTGATTACCAAAATATATTAATTTTAGAACTTTACAATGTCAGTAGCCAACTTATTAAAGTTATTAGATCAAAGGCTATGTTAAAAGGCTGCCACTGTACAGAAAATGCATGGATTGTGGCTTTCTAAACGCATTAAATCTAGGGGAGAGGGGAGGGGGGTTATTTTCTTTAGTACCGGTAGCTTATTGGGGATTTTTTTAAACATGACCTTACAATTCATCTACATGATCTATATATCGTCATTGAAAACATGTTCTAGCGTGACATTAAATAAAGAAAAACTTACGCCAATATGTTTTCTCGATGTTGAGATGTCATCACATATAAAAACTATCTTTGTTATCACTACAGCAAAAAAGACAAAATAAGTCGCTTCTTTTAGTCTCCTTAGTGTGAGTTGTTGTTTTGTTTTGTTTTGTTTCCATTTTACAGGAAAGCCATCATCAATTTTTGATCGCAAGAAACAAGACAGATCTGGATACCTGCAAGCACAGGGAAACACTATTCAGAAAACCTTTGGTGAACAGTAAAAAAAAAAAAACCCACATTGTTAACAATAGAAATAAGTTAGACATGCTGATAGCCTCCATGACTATTTAAACCCATGAAGAGGTGAATGTGAAAATAACAGGCTGTCTTTATCAATTCAACACATTTAGCGATACGCATTTAGTGATCATTACATCATCATCTTCGATTCAATCCGCCTGTCAACATAGACAATGAAGCATAAGGTCGCATCTTTTCTACTTTTGAATCTCATAGTCGTACACCTCATCATCTGAGAACAATATCCCTGCAATGAACACCCAGCAAAATGTGGTGGGAGATGAAAATATATCAGAATCATCTTGAAGAAGTCAAATGGAAATTGTGAATAAATGAATGAAAAAAAGAAGGAAAACAATAAACTACAGTGCAACCTCTCTATACCCAGAAGGGCTATAATGACAGATTCTGTACAGTAGCATGCTGCCAAACTTTTGATTTTTTCCCCTATAAAAAACTCACCAAAGAGACATACACTTTGGTAAAATCTCTGCATAGCAACATCAATATCGGTGATTCATTACTTCTAGGCAACATTCTAGACACCTGTTTTCTGACCAAATCAAATTAAATTGAAGCCAACGAAAATGCTTGATTTAACAACCAATGATAGTCACTCCCCTTGGGCATAAGTTACATCACTATTCAACCATTTTCATTACTGTACTGAAGATCATGAACACGAACAATGTGCTTGTAGATAAACTTGCTCCCACTCATCCACCTATTTTTTGTTGCTCTTCTATAGCAACACCTCCCTATAATGATGATTCGATTTGTTATCCGATCCCGTCGATTTGGTTATAGAGAGGTTGCACTGTATCACAATGTTTTCACAAAGCAAGGCTCGGATCATTGCTCTCAGAGGCTGATGTGATTTATTTTATTACCTCCCCTTTGTATCTCCTGCCATGAGTGCCTGTAGCAAAGATGTATATCGCTTGAATTACAGTTTTGAGTTAATTTCTTCGTGGACTGTGAATTGGTGTGTGTGTACTGCGATCAAGTTTCTGAATATTTTACATTTATTTATTGATACATATTTATTAATATTACGGCATTTCTTTACTTTTAAACTTACGATATACGTGTAGGTTTGACTTTATAACTAACTGCTGAAATTTCCATTCTTGCTGTTGTTTAAATTAATTACTGCTGACATGATCAATTGTCCTGTATTTCATTTGTCGGAAACTGCCTGAACATTTTTTTATTTAGACTTTGCATGTAGGTCGTTTCTTGAAAAGTTTTCACTTTTGTCTTTCAACTTCAAAGTCAAAATTATCCTTAGATGGGAGAAAGTAGATCACTTTCTTTCTCCAGGAACCATACCTGCTTCTCAGTATTTTTTCTAATGCTTCTGCTACTAGTAATATTAATATTAGCCTGTTTAAGTTAAAGTACCTGTATTAGATTTAGGTTCAAATGGGACGGAAAAGAGACTCATCTTCAACTGTCCTGTTTTGAGGTATTTTTGTCACATATTTATTAATCATGTGATTGTCAACATTGTAATTGATAAGATATTGTTTAAGAAATCTTCTCTAAATATTGACTCAAAATCAAACATATTTAGAATTGTTCGGGTTTTTTTCAATTATCAGACATTTTCACAGTTGGAATACGATTCCACTGTCCCAATCAATTTTATAACCATAATAAAAATCATTGCAATAAGGAATAATTTTAAAGTGCCAAATCTAAGGGTGATTAAAAGAGATAATGATGTTCGGGGAAGAAGATTTGGCTTTCAAAGCTAACGTCATGGACCAGAATTTAGCTAAAATCAAAAGAAAAAAAGTACTAAATAATGTTCAACCTCCATGCTAAAAATTCTTCATGTAGAGACTGTAGTGTACAAAGAAGAAAATTTTTGCAAAAAATCCAATCCACTTCATTACAAAAGAGCACTCAATTTGAGGAAAATTAAGGCCCACGTACTTAAACACTTTTATTTTATTTTTCAAATTCTTGTGAAGTTGCATTAAATCTCTATCTGTGATCACATTTCTACTTTAATACTGTCTATATTTCTCGAGTTTTAAAAAGTTGATACAATAACTGGACTAAATTTACGTGTAAACCTGTCTGCTGTTGTGTTTTGTTCTTCCCCTTATTTCATGCGAGGTAATTTAAAGATTTGCTTTTGTATTCACTGTCTTGGGGAATGTTTTCTTTGTGATTACTATTGAATTGATATTCTTAATATTCCATTCCCTAAATATATTAAATTAGTTCAATAGAATTACAAAATTGCAAGAAATATACATGTATAAATTATATCAACGCAAGTGAACCATAAAAAAATTTTTTGGTGAATTTGAATTTGCTGGAATAAAGAAACAATATACTGATATTTCTTTTTTTATCTATTCTTTGAACCGATAAGTTCAATAGGTTTCGGGAAACAATGCAATATACGTATTTTCAAAATTCAACACATTATCATCATCCCAAACAAAATTGCATGTCTTATAAATAACACAAATTGTCTGTATCATGCGCATCGCATATATACACATTTTTTGTGATTTCTTATAAGTGATATGAAAATTATAATTTCATTACGTGACGTTTTTACAAAAGATAAATTTTATATACTCCCTTGTACATTTTGTGATGGTTTGGAAAAAAGTGTCAATAATTCACCCTGGGTTAAATCCCTTTTTTTTTATACCTTATCTATTTTCTTTCATTTTCAATCATATCTATCTTCACTGTTCAAAGGAAAGGAAAGATGCTTTGACATCAAAGTTATTGGCAATGATTATTAAAAAGACCATTTTCTTCCAGAAAAAGTCAATGTAACATGCATTATATCTTTTAAAATCATTAAGGAAATCAAAGGATAAAATTTAAATTTTACGAATAAAAGATATAATTACACATCTTGATGTTTTGTTTATTTCTTTGACATTGGTCCTGTTAGTTTTAACCATTTTGTCATAATCTTGTGCTTGATCAAGACGAATCAGCGAGGTAAGGGAGAAATACAAGGCCATAGGATAAAGAAGCACTTTTAGCATCTAACACTTACCAACCAAGATCTGCAGTACAACTCATTTTCTCAAATTTTACCCAACATTAATTTAATTTCTCCAAAAGTTTATTTCCTCAATAAGGAAACAATATTTCCCTACTTCCCATGAAAAGACTAAAGTAAGTCATCGGATCATCTAATAAAAAAGAAAAAGTAAAAGGCATGAGCTTGAATCATATGCACAACTAGTAGGCTTGTTGGCAAGTGCAGTAGGCTTGTTGGCAAGGGCAGTAGGCTTGTTGGCAAGTGCAGTAGGCTTGTTGGCAAGTGCAGTAGGCTTGTTGGCAAGTGCAGTAGGCTTGTTGGCAAAGGAGATACACTTACATGTATAGATGTTGGCAAGTGCAGATCACAAAATGACAGCCTACGATGCCCATCTTGTCAGTCTTGGTTGTGTAAACAACAGATTTCTTCATTCTTTCAATAAATTGCCAAGAAGAATGTGCAATTTCATGCTGATTGAAAACGTGGTATAAAGCAAAAAGTCTAGGTCCTTCTAGGCCTTGACAGACCAAAGGAACTAGAGCTTATTCCGGTTTCTGCAGCATTAAATGAAACAGATGATTGAAGGTCATCCCCTGGATAGGACGCTAGTCCATCGCAGGTTTTACTCCCCAGCCCTTGCTGGTACTCATTTACACCTGAGTCAAGTGAAGCAATCGGAGTGAAGTTTCTTGCTCAAAGAAAACACTTGATAGTTGTGGATGGGTTTTGAACTCCGTACCTCTTGGTCAGCATTCCAACGCCCTACCCACTCTGCCACTGTGCCTCCTAATAATATTCCTTTAGAAACAGTCTATTATTTCACTCTGCCACTTCAATTAAATGAAACTTCATGAAAACCTCAAAGAAAATGTAAAGTAACATGAAATAGATATGTTGAATATTAAGAACCAAACACCATTCTTGAAAGTCTTTACAAGAACAAACCTTTTAATAAAACTCCATCATTGCAACAGTTTTCCAATTGCACCATCTGAAAGAAATGGAGATGGCTATAACATCACTAAAAACACTGTACGCTTGCACACATGGCATCTAGCGAACAGATCAAACTTTGCAAATGCACACGACACCCATCAAAACCAACTCTAAACTTGTGTTCCAATGCATGAGCCACACATGAAAGATTTTGGGCATTCGTAAATCTACCAAATCTGAGATTACATCGCCATCTGGAAATAATACCGCTAGAAGTGAATTTTTCTTGATTTTGAGAATTTCGAACCTTGGAAAGTTTGGGGGTTGGCGAATCACATGACAAAATCTCATGCAGATGGCTTTAATAGTTTACGAGCCATGAGAAGAAAGCTCTTCACAAAAATATGAGTTAAAGAGCCAGTCATGAAGTTTTTTTTTCCTTTTCCTGAAACACCCTTTTTCTTACTTATGGCAGTACATGCAGTATTTCCGGGTGGTGATGTACAACACATGTGTCCATTGAGTAATTCCCTTCTCATCATGCTTTAGAATTTTATAAAAGAGTTTTATTCCCCCAGTCAACAGAAACAAAAACCACATACATTTGTAAAAAAACACTCCCTCTATGAACTCTTCAGGCTCAGAGAGGCAAAACAATAGACGTAATAGTAACAATTTATTCAGTATAGATAATCTTTTCGTTGAAATTACAAAAAAAAAACTCAAACAAAACAAACGTCACAGAGACAAAAATTTCTACAAATTCAGCCAGCTGTGCTTCCTGTTTATGACAAAGTGATGGGTGTTGATTCAAAGGTAACAGGTTCGGTCCTGGTGTCCGACAAGATCGTATCCATCTATTACGATCATCTTTATAAGAAAGTTCCTAACAGAATGGCCTGCAACTGCAAGTCGCACTAAAAGGCTCCAAAGACCCAGATCCCACTCAAGCCAGCGGCTTACTGACACAAGGTCTGGCCTGCCCATGGTGCTATGGCCCTCGGTGGTATATAATCATGATAGAAGTAAATAGTTAAACAAGGACTAGTGCGAATGCACAATGAATTAGAGGTGTTCGAGTAGCACTTTCTACTACTTGAGTGCTCGGTCGGACAACATCTAAGTATCTCTAAGTAGAGCGGAGCGAATGGAGATATTTTCTTGGTCAAGGAAAATACAAGATGGATATAAATGAGGTTCGAACCCAAAACCTCTCATCAGTCATCCGACGCTCTAAGCACCTTTTACTACTCGAGTGCTCAATCGGACAACTGCCAACTACTTGAGAGAGTACTCGAGTAATCAAGCTTCCACTCGAGTTTTAATGCATAAAGTATTCACTAAATAACTGTACGACATTACATAATTTTCTTCTACTAGAAGGGAATCTCACCAGTTTTATTTGTGCTGAAATTCAATCAGGATCAAAGCAAACAGTCCGAATCCATCATTGGCTTTTGTCTAAATATTTTTTTTCAATACTTAAAAAATGTATCGGTAAACAATATTAGGTATATTTTAATTTTTTTTAAATGAAGAAAATTTTCTAACAAGTTCTCGAGTAATTGTGTGATTTGTTGTGAATTACTCAAGCGACTACTCAGCCTATCTAATACTTGAGTACTCGAGCAGAACTAGAGTACTCGCACATCTCTACAATGATGCAAGTGTGCATCAGGAATGCTGTGGGTGGCAATACGAGTGAGCAGTAAGCAGTGAAAAGTGCAAGCTCACAGACTATACATCATTAATTTATCCCCCAGCAGGCCACTTCATCCAAAAACCCTTCTCAACTGCCTAGGGAGTATACATTAAAGCTGTCTATAAGGCACCTCCTACTAGCATTATAACAACATTGTTCTCTACCTATAGCTGGGCACTCTATTACACCTGAGTGGAGTGGAGCAAATGGGGATATTTTCTTGCTCAAGGAAAACACAAGATGGATGTAAATGAGGTTCAAACCCAAAAGCTCTCGTCAGTCGTCAGACGCTCTAAGCACTCGGCCACCGAGCCTGCATGAAGAACACCTACCAGCAACACCTGGCTGCCAGACCAACTTTTGTCTTTGTTCACAAACGTACATCACACCAAACGGACCACACGCCTCGTTTTGTGCACTCTGCATTGACATCGGCCAGTGGCGCTAAAATAACAACATTGCAAACAGAGGCGTCATCACAAGAGGCTTGCAAAATTGCCTGAACTTTTTTTTTTTAAGGCCGATGAGGGAGGGTCAGGGGGGAGGGGAGGGGTGGGGGGCAGACGCTGATCTACTTCATACTCATGAAAGCAAAGCCTACAGAAGCTTTCACAGTGATCATTTAAGTCTAATAAAAATTATAGTAAGTAAAGCTCCTTCCAGGCCTTGTCAGACCCGTGTCAAGCGGAACAGATGATACAAGGTCATCCAGTGGACAGGACGCTAGTAACGCAGGTTTTACTCCCCCATCCAGCCCTTGCTGGTACTCATTTACATCTGAGTGGAGCGAAGCAATTAGAGTAACTTTTCTTGCTCAAGGAAAATACACGATGGTCGCGGATGGGATTTGAACTCCATTTCTCTAGGTCACCTGCCTAAAGCCTAACCACTCGGCCACTGTGCCTCTAGAATAATTATAGAAAATGTCAATTTCGAACAAGAGCGGAAACTGGCTTGACCCGGAACTTTCTTTTCACATTTTTAAATGCTACATAGAGATTTTTTCCTTCCCAAAATTCACGGAATTCTTGGAAATGTGACATCTCTGTGTTTAGCCCTTATTAGTTAGTAAACATGACGGTCTCCAAATTTAATTGTTATCCGGCTGGTAAAGAGAAAACCAAAGTCAGCTTTTACAGGAGGATGTATTCTTCATTTCACAGCTGGCGTCACGACTAGCTGAGATTGGCTCAAGACCAGGATTCGGTGCCCATTGGAGACTTTCACTGTGTCCAAGGTGATTTTGTCCATCAGATTCAGGAGTACCGCATTCTTGAGGAGTGTTGCCCGATGGCCGATGATCATCACCGCAAGATTCAGTGCCGCTTGATGATGT
Source organism: Doris verrucosa (assembly GCA_031762655.1). Taxonomy (NCBI): domain Eukaryota; kingdom Metazoa; phylum Mollusca; class Gastropoda; order Nudibranchia; family Dorididae; genus Doris; species Doris verrucosa. Next base: position 12,024 of record JAUEKT010266848.1, read on the forward strand.
TTCTTCAGAGCCTCTGTGTCTTGCAGAAGATTCATCTGAAGTTTGAGATGAGGGACTCTTCTTGTTTTGTACAGAGGAGGCATCAAACTCCAAAGCTAGCAAAATTGAAAAACAGGGAGCGGGGTTGGGGGGGGGGGGGGAAATGCAGAAAGCACGGACGATATTT
>JAUEKT010266959.1:0-12182 GCA_031762655.1 Doris verrucosa
TCGTTTGGAGTTCGTTTCCTACCGTTCGTTTTCAAACACCGGAAGACTCGTGACGTCACTGCTTGAAGTTCGTTTGGAGTTCGCGAACTCTTCCTCGAACGGTTCGAAGTTCGCGAGTCAGCAGATTTTCGAACAGAACCCAACTCTAAGATCTAGAACTAGATCTACATTTAAGCCAATTAGAAGCCGGTGTAGTAGTGTAGGCTGCTCTCGTTAGCTCCATGTCAATATGTGATGTTATTAAGATCTAATATCTAGATCTAGATTCTAGATCTAGATTAGATCTATTCTAGATCTAGATCTAGATCTAGATCTAGAAATCTAGATTCTAGATCTAGATCTAGATCTAGATTCCTAGATTTTCTAACTTACCTTTGAGTCTCCATCCATGTAACTTTTTACAGAATACATGACACCTGGAAGTTCCACCTCATCAACTGTTAAAATTGGCTTAACTTTGTACATAGATCTAGACGTGGAGGGCCCATTCATCTGGGAAGCCATGATGAAATCCTGTTAGCCAACAAACTATTGGACTGTACGAGGGCTCGACTTGAGGCTGTCAGTCAAGTGTGAACTTACGTGAAGCATGGGTCAACTCGTGGAAATACTATTTTTAGCACCGATCTCACAAGAAATTTTCGATGCCAGATGAGAAAGGATTGTAGTCAGTTGGGAAAAAGTCATAACAGATTTGACTGGTATCGTTAGCACAGATTCCAATTCAGTTCTTGGTATCGCAAGTCAATACACAGAACATGTATTCCCGAATTATCTCAGAAAATCTCGCTCTATTCTCGGGATGTTCACCCGAGGCAATTTTCTAAGAAGACTGCCGATTGGCTATTTGATTTATCATTAAATTCATTAATCATCAATTCATTTGTTACATTTTCCTCCAGAAATATTGATATAGGATAAATAATGCACCAATAGTTCTTATGATGCAATTTTATAGAAATCCAGTCCTTTTCTTATCGTTATTTTACAAAGCATCTCTTACTCAATTAGATGCGACAGCCAATCGTGTCTGCTTTTAGACACGGCCTAAGTACCCCTCGACTGGCTTGCTTTCTCGATTGGAAATTTCATTATGCTATCATTTTGTTCCATTCCAATTGTTTATTTTCAGAGAATACGTACGTAAATGGTATGTTTGGCTCGTGATACTTTTGATGTTAACCCAATAATGCCATTATTGACCCTAATTGACTCAAAAAACAAGAAAAACCGAGTTTTGATAGGTTGCAAGGGTCACGTGACCATTACTTTGTGAAATGGCGGCTTCCGAAAAATTTTCAACATGGAACTAAAAACATAGTGTAATGCCAAGGGAGGCCACAGTGAACTTACAGATAACGTCTACTTTCGTTTTGAGATGCCTTAGATCACTGATTAACTACCAAAAATGTCGACAAGAGGAAGACGTGCCCGTGGCAGGCCACCAAAGACGCCTGTATCCACGAATCGTACCAATTTTTTGCGAAAACCAAAAGCTTATCAAAACCTGGAGCTGAATTCGAATGTAAACAATGTTGGATCAGGATCTCCTCTGTCTCACTATAGATCAGTTCGTTCTGAACGTGGTGGTAGGGGTCGTGCTGCAGCCCTAAGAGGTAGACAATTTTTGAGTCAGTTAACAGCAGAGGATGATGATCTATCATCACTTCCAGAATTCGAAAATGACAGGACCAGTGATTTTACAGATGACATTGACAATGCTGATGCCAATAATGGTTCAGATGTCTCCTTTGATACTGATGAGGATGATGATGTGGTTAGTGAGAATGGCAGTTTAAGTACAGTTAGCAGTTCAATAGGCAAAAAGAGGCTTCTCCTTAAAAGACCGAAAACGCCAGATATTCAAGACGACAAGGACATTCCACCTTTAGATTTACCAGCTTCTTCTACGGACTTGCTCTTACCGGCAGAACATGTTTTACAGGCTGTTGGAATATATGAAGTTTTACGTCACTTTCGCATTATTTTACGATTATCTCCATTCACGTTTGAGGAATTCTGTGCTGCTTTGTTATCGGATGAACAGAGTAGTTTATTGGCTGAATTGCACATGACTTTAATGAGAGCTCTTTTCCGTGAAGATGAGGCTAGCAGCACAACATTTGGTCCCCAAGATACGAAAGACAGTGTGAATGTTTCGTTGTTTTTTCTGGATTCAATGACATGGCCAGAAATCCTTCGAGCTTTCCTAGACAGTGAAAAGCATCCTGAATATCGAAGACATTTGTCTGTAGTTGAATCTCCACATTATCCGTTTGTTCCCTATGCAGAGAAAATGAAAGTACTTCAAACATTGACAGATTTAGTACTGGCTACAACAAAAGTGAGAGAGGAGATCATCAATGAGGGGAATATTCATTATGATGACCATTGCAGAGCTTGTCACAAGTAAGTTTTGTCATGTCTATTCGTAAACTGTTTTATAAAAGATCAGCCTAGACCTAACATTTTTAGTCCGAGAGCTGCCAACTTGCCAAGTCCAAAATGCTGATTAATGAGGCAGAAATGCTGGACAGTTTGCAACTCTGTTTAATGAATAAATATTACAAGTATACTGTTTTGCAATTGGCTTTTTTCCCGTGTCACGCTGATCGAAAGATAAGAAACTGCCTACTGGCGCCACTCTTCTTCCGTAAGCAAGAAATTCAAGAGGAAATGTAAATATAATAAATATCAAAATAAAATGATGAAATATCCCAAATAAGTTTGCTGGCTGGAGATTGTTCCTATTTTTCCCTCATTCGCCTTTAAATATTTTCAACACTTCTAAGACTATATAGATCTAGACCTATTGGCATAATCGCACTTTAGCACCGCCAGTAGTATCGAAGGTTGACATACTGGTATCGACTGATACATTTGCGAGTATTGCCGTCCAAATGCTCCTGGCACATTGTCCCTCTCTAGCTCGCCACTGCCGATATTTGAGTTCCTGTCAGGCTGGCCGTGCACTTCGCAGAGATGTCGGTGCTGGCGGCAAATCAACCTTCTCTTCTCCGTTGTGGCAAGTGTTCGGTCCATCGCATGACCGACACACACACCTCGACAACTCCCCAACTGGTCGCTTAGCATTAGCAGAGGTGCTAAAACATACTATACTGACGACTAATACTGATAGCTGGATAGTACAGTGATCGTTGTGGTTAGGGATAGAGATAAAAGGGTTGTGGTTAGGGATAGGGATAAAAGGTTGTGGTCAGGGATAGGGATAAAAGGGTTGTGGTCTGGGTAGGGTTGGGGTTAGGGTTTGGGGTTAGGTGGGTCGGGTTCGGGGGGGTTCATGTTTGTGCAGTTTATATATAGCACCAAATCTTCCATTTTTAGACTTACTGTACCTGTACTTATACGCACCAACGAACAAATGAGAGAGAGACAGAGGCATGGGCATAATGATAAAAAAATGGACAATCGCTCCGATCCTTCTTTCACTGGTCATCCCCCTATATTAGTCCCCTTTTAGCACCGCCACAGCACCACCACATCATATTTTTTCTTGTTCAGCTTATGCTTACACACGTCGGTGATGCTAAAAGTCAGGGTTTAACAGTAACTTTTTTTCCCACTTGCCCAAGTGCAACAAAAAACCACTTGCCCGGGAGACGTACTTTTGACTTGCCCGAATACCACCCTTACATAGGATATATATATATATATATATATATATATCATTAAAATGTTCAAAACATCCTCTTACATAGGTTATTGGCTTGCTTCTAGTTCACTCTTCATCGAACACACGTGAACGATAGGCGCCCTTCTTGTCTTTAATAGCTCATAATTCCTTGATGAAAAAGGTGCTTGTCAATATTTCTACTTGGCCGGTCGGGCAAGTTGAAGACTAGGGTGGCTTGCCCGGCACAGGGGTTCTTTTGCCCTGGACCATCAGGCAATGCTTACTGTTAAGCCCTGGTTAAAGTGGGAGTAATAATAGGGCGACGACTGGAGAAAACACATGCGCGCACTGGTCATCCCTCTATATTAGTATTAGTCCCCGATACAGCACTACTACAGCGTATTTTTCGTTGTTCAGCCTATCCTTACACAAGTCGGCGGTGCTAAAGAGGGAGTAATAATAGGGCGACGACTGGAGAAAACATACACAGGTGATGCGTGTGGGAGAGAGGCCACTGCGCGAGACCGGCTGTGCCAACACCAACACACCACATACGCCAGTGCCTGGTATCGACTTGGCAGTTGGTAAGTAATCGTACTAAGCCATAAATACTGGCGGTGCTAAAGTGCGATTATCCTAGCCTATTATTCATTTACACCTCATATAAATATCACTTTACTTTTACTTTCTCTATCATGTTTATTGCTCAGCTCTCGCCATGCTTACTCTACTACTCATTGCCGCTCGCCCTACTAGCAAAGTAAAGTTCCTTTTAGGCCTTGACAGACCCAACGAGCTTGAACTTATCCCGGTTTCTGTACTGTTAAGCTGAACAGGTGATGCAAGATCATCCTCTGAACAGGATGCTAGTCTATCACACTCACAGGTTTTACTCCCCAACCCTTGCTGGTACTCCTTTACACCTGAGTCGAGTGAAGCAATTGGAGTAAGTTTCCTTGCTCAAGAAAAATACATGGTGATCGTGGAAGGGATTTGAACCCTGCACCTCTCACTCTCAGTCAGCATTCAGACGCCCTAACCATTTGGCCGCTGTGCCTCCATCGCTCACCCTTTCCACCTTTACCTCTATGTTAAGTTGCGGATGTTATATCTTTCTGATCTCTTTATTGACGATCCTGTCACCTTATTCTCTGCATACCTTGTCCCCACTATGAAGGGATCAGTAATGTGCTGAATTTTGGATTTATTGGCCGAGATGCTGATGGTTGATTCTACTTTTAATTATTATCTTTCACAAAATTTGTTCATTATTTATTAATTACCCACAGATGATCATACTTAGTGAATAAGGTGTAATAATTTCAATCACATATTACCTAATATTATAAATATTAATAGTAAATAAAGGCAAAATACCGTACTAATTACGATTAATGGCCTAGCCTATTGTTGTAACAGGAGATAATATATAAAAATCAAGCAAGCTATTTGCACCATTACAATGGTTTGCGGCGCCTTGGCATTGTTTACTATGTACACTTATCCAGTATTAAGATTTTATTTTTCACTTCATGATGTTCACTACCTACCATCTATCCCCTCCACAAACTCTGTCATCATGACCTCTTTCTATGATCATTATTCCTCTTACCTCATCCTTTTATCACCAAAATTTTAAGTCAGTAATCTTGATTTTATTAGGCTTGGTGATCTCTTGTGCTGTGAGACCTGCTCGGCTGTTTACCATTTAGCTTGCGTTGAGCCACCTATGCAAGAGGTTCCCGAGGATGATTGGCTGTGCAGTGTTTGTAGGGCTCATCGGGTATAGTATAGTACTATCATCTTAAGTTATGATCCATATAAAGACTAGAATGTGTTCTTGGAGTTTGCCCATGATTAGTATAAAAAGAATTTGTAAATTTCCCCCCACTTTATCTTGGCACAGAATCCAGTTGCTGGGGTAAAACATAAGTTTTATAAAATATGAAAAATATTCCTCAGTCACTGTTCCTATACTTGAATTGTAAAGTGCTTTGGCTGTCCTTAGTTTTGATTATTGATACAAAATTTTTGCTGTCAGTAATTATTCCTTTCTCAATTTCAAAGCATCATTTAATTGTACATATCTCTTCCTTTGAATTTCAGACAAAGCATTGAGTTAATAATAAAAATCGAATTTCAGACAATGCATCAGAATGTAAATTGAATTTCAAAGCATCAAAAGATAAATTTTACATATTTTTTTTGCCGAAATGTGTGTTTTGTCTTCAGATGTATTTAAACATGACATTTGGTTTAACATTTAAATTTAATGAATGAGCATTTTTGTTTTTGCACAACAAATTTGGAATGGTGTTTTATAGCAATAATGTTATTTATTTACAGGTTAAAGGCGTCACTGATTGTGTCTCTGAGGCAGAAAGGAGTGGGCTTCTTAGTCGACAGGAGCCTATTGGTTATGACAGACATGCCAAGAAGTATTGGTTTTTATGTCGCCGTATTATTGTGTAAGTTCTTAATTTCGTAAAATGTTTGGGTTTTTTTCATTTGTATTTTTTGTGTGTGTGTGTGTGTGCTAGTGCTAGGAAGCAGGGGAACGAATTTCCATGGATTGTCCATGACAAAGCATACAAACCACAGGGCTGAAAATTGAAGTTTTGCGTCTGCCTATAGCCGACCAGATGAAGTCTGCTATGGGTCCCTGATCTACTTTAAGTCTTTAGCCTCGTTGGACATAATTTGCAAGGTGGAAAAGAAAAAGAGAGAGGGACACTCAAGCAGAACGGATAGTAGTGATGTTATGTGTGGATCAAGATCAATTGTGTATTACCATGGAAAGCATATCATTACTGCATGTCTGTATACGTCCTTTGTTTTCCACACAATATATGTTCTACATTTGTTTAAAAGGTCTTTGGCTAGAGTACAATTTAATGACCAAATTATTTCTGTACTCAGCTTCATTCCTTACTGAGACAGAGACAGACAGAAACTGGCAATATCAGTAAATGAGTGATTGAGTGTATCTTTATGTCACGTGGTAGTGGTATGGAGAAAAAGAAATACCGGCAATATACATGCTAGTATGCGCCTCTTTGGCTATTTCTGTGTGTTATGAATGCAGAGAAAAGAGAAATACTAACAATCTATTTTTGTGAGCGAATCTGTGTTTGATTGTTTATATGTGAGTAATATATATATAGAGAGAAAAAGAGAGTATATCGACAATCTTTTAATCTTCCCCAGCGAGTGAGTTATGTTTATTTTTTGTTTTTGTTATAATGATGTGGAGACCGAGGGATACCAGCAATTGACTTAGCACCAAGTTGTCGTTGATAACACATACTAGCGTAGATGCCTTTTTATTTATTGTCTCTTATGCTATTATGTCTTTCAACGACAAAGAGAGTATGTGTTTGGCTATGTTTGTATGTCAGTGCTATGGAAAGAGAAAAAGTATATCATTAATGTTCAATAGCTAGTATGTGTACGTTTCTTTTGTTTGTGTTATAGGAATGAATCTCTCTCCGTTTTAGGAGGCAATCTATTTTGCTGGGCAATCTTAATTCTCCTCAAAATTACTATAATGGACAATTGGGTAAATTTTACACAAGGTAGATTATAAGGCTGATTATCCTGGTATCATTTGTGGCATAACCCTGTGTGTGATGTCAACTTGTATCCTTTGCTCTTTTATGTTCAATGGTATTTGATCTAGCCTGGATTTTGTAACCCAAACAATAAAGATGTCACAACGATGCCAGTCACTTTTAATAGTTATCAAAGTATAATATTGTATTGTGGTGCTTTGCCTTAAAGAATTTCTTTTACTTTTTTTTCTTTTCGTTTTTTACATTTTTTTAAAGAAAAAAAAGGTCCAAATTTTAAGGCTAAGTTCAGGTTCTTGTGAAGAGTTTTCAATAGGGGTATTTTGAAAAAGTAGATACATGTTTACTGGCTAATAGATATTGTGTTATTAATTAATTGTGTATTGTCACTTAACTTTTTTTGTTTTGATTTTTCAATTCCTTTAGGGAGGGTGATGCAGAAGCATGGTATTACAGTACCAAGTACCAACTTGAGGAATTGTTGGAAAGTCTTGATCTTGCATGGGAGGGTGACCTTTTTGCTTTCCTCACTGAACTGAAAGATGATATTCTCAAACAAATGGCCCTTACTGAAGCTCTGACAAATAAGGCAAAAGGAAGCAAGAAATCCATGTTGGACTTTGAAAATGGTATGTTGCATTTGCGAAGTAGAAGCAAAGAATGAATTTTGATTTTAATTTTTTCTTTCTTTCTTACACTGTAAAATAATATATAGGAATGAAAATTTTCTTTCTCCAATGTGAAATTTTATTTAACAGTGCTTTAAGCTATGAGCCGAACCTTAAAGACAGCTCTGACAATATCATTGTAGTCTACAAATAAAGTTCTCCTTTATCAGTTCAGATTTTATCATTAGTGTTTAACAATCCTCTTGAATCATTTTTATTTGTTTTCATTTAAAAATAGAGCATTCAAAAACTTTTAAAAAAAATTGTATGCAAATATTTTTGTTCAACTGGTCAGTCTTCTTTTCTTTTTAAATTATACTTTAAACATACTGGTATACTGGATGCTCCCTTAAACACTTTTTCTGAAATTCTCTTGTCTAGAAAGAAATGTTGAAAAGGTGTGTTTTGTTATTTCTTCAGCTCAATTAATCAAAATCCAAGCAGAAAGGGCTGAAAAGAAGCTTAAGGAAGAAGAGGAAAGGAAAGCAAAAGAGGAAGAAGAAAGGAAGCGCAAAGAGAGGGAAGAAGAGGAAAAGAAACTTGAATCGGAACGGCAGGAAGAGAAAGAAGACAAGGCAGAGTCTGATAAGGATGAATCGGAGACAATGGAGACAGATGGTGATGTTTTAGAAGAGGTGAGTTTTCATTTTTAATCATTTGCTATTTACCTTAAATAACGGTTTGCATGTCAACTTACAGAATTTTCAGGAAAGCTGTTAAGATGTTTTTGCAAGCTTAACATATGCAGCATTAATCTTTGAATAATTAATATTTTCATTATATAGTGTTACTGGATAATGAAATCACCCAGGACTGGAAAATTGCCATTATTTAGGGGTTTTCAAAATGGCGGAATAAGGGGGCGTGGTGAAACTTCCATGAATGTAATGGTGCCTGTTATAAGAAAATGAGGCACATCCCAACCATGTTAAAATGTGTTTTTTCCTGTTGACAAAGGGTTTACCAGTTATACTTTCCCTCTTATCACTGTTAAACGTGTATTGTCAATGTTTTGATCGAACACAGTGCTCAAATAACATTTAGGACATCACATTGGCCAGAAAAGAAATGTTTTTATTGCCTATGAGTATGAAATGACGCTGGTTGGAAACAGGATTGCTTCTTTGGTTTAACTGCCGATTATTTTATCGTTATTTTGATGTCGCTAAACATGTTTTACTAAAAATGTAGCTCTTTTGAGGTTTTTTACAAATAAAGCATAAATGCTGTACCATAATTAAAACAGTGTTACGTTATTTTCTTCAGATGGTGCGCTGAAGTCACTATACAACCGTCACAAAATGATATGTGCTTCTTTTATTAATAGTCTAGTGGTGACAATGGATGATAATTCTTTTATTTATGACTAAAAAGGTTACTTACATTTAACTCTTTATTCTGCATTTTTCAGCAGATATCAGAAGTGGATTCTGAGGCAGTAGTGACGACGAAAAAACAGGAAGTTTCAAGTTCTGTTACTGAAAATGCCAATGGAGAAACTACTAAAGAAGTTGTGGAGACTGTAACAACTGTGACAACCATTACGACAGTTTCAACAACATCTGTAAAAACTGTCACAACTTCAACTGGAAGTGAAGCGGATGAGGATGAGCCATCTGCTAAAAAAGCAAAGTTAGATGAATCTGAGGTTGATGAAAATAAGGGGAGTCCAAGTAATGCTTCTAAAACTGATGACGAAAATATTAAGTCTAACGACACTGAATCAAAGTCAGATGATGTCGTTGTGAGTACTAGTTCTGCCCTTGCTGAAGCCATTAAATCAACTAGCGAGGGAAAACCCAAAGTGATCAGTTTGCAGTCTCTACTTCCAGCGGCCAGGCAGGGATTACTGAAAGCGGTTGATAAGAATGGAGAGGATGGTAAATCCGATGGTCAGACCAAAACTGTTTTATTGGTGAACCGTGAGGGAGATAAGGTCACTCTGCAAGTTCAGCGTCAGCCTTTAAACAAGGAAGATGATAAAGGGAACAAAGCAACTCTAAGTCAGTCATCTTCTACTTCAATTAGTGCATCAGGTAAGATATGCCTTTTCAATGAAATTTTGTAACATTTTCTTTTTATCAACACTGTAAAATTCTGAAGTTCTTATTTTCTTTTTTATTGACAGCTTATTTTTCAGAACTCATTATTTTTTACCTACAGTTTAAAGTTTTAAGCAAACGTCTATATAATGTCTGTTGAAAGATTTGCATTTATGTCACTGACTGCCATTGACAAGTAATACTAATGAATGCATCAACTTGAGTTTTAATTTACACACCTAAATTTCATACTTGGGTTGGAGGGGTTATGTTTTGTTTTTGGGGTTGTCACCTCTTAAACTTTGAAAGTAAAGATGAGCTTGCAAGGAAAGCATTCTATATAGAATGTGTTCTGCCACTAGGTTTGAATTATGCTCCATCTATTGGGTATTTTCCAAGAAGCAAGAATTTCAACTTTTAATTGCTTTATTTCACTTAGGAGCTCTGCTAGACCGACATAATGTCCAGAGCGTAATTCTTATCTCATGCTGTTTTTCTTGAAACTGGAATGACAAACCTACTAAGTATTACGCTTTTGGTGCAATATGTTGACTCATCAATATGAAATTATTGCTCATGGTCATGAAAATCTGTAAAAATCATTCAGTTCTGATGGTTTTAATCCTTCTGTTTCTTTCGGGTTTCTCTTTATGTTGGTGCCTTTTTATGTTGAAGAAGACTTGGTTCATGCAGTGATCAATTTAAAGTAATATTTAATGCTGATTATGAAGAAATTTCAGAATGACATATTTTGTCTCATTTCAGCTATTGAATCAAGAAAAATGCTGACCCGTTCAAAAACTGGCTCCTTGACCCCTAAGCTGTTCACAGATTCCGTCACCATGACAACTACATCAGCAAAAATTTCTGGGAAAAGCACAGAAGACACAGTTGTCACTGAAACATCTAAGACTACACGAAGCAAAGTTGCTCTATCATCCAGTATTGCTCAACAATCACAATATTTTAAGCTTGGTAAGACTTAATTTCATATTTTATTTTATATATTGTCGCCACAAATTCTATCAAAGTTACCTATGATTTCATAGATTTTATGGTATGGGAGTCAAAAAGAAAAACCCTCTGTGACTGATAGGTGGTCTGCCATTTTATATATTGCGGAATTCCATGGATTTAGGTTCTTTTCATGAGTTTCCAGACATTCTTTCGTTACATCTCTAAATTAATGGTGTAATGTTAAAATCCTTCGTCTGTTGCAAGAAATTAGAACTCAAAGTGGGGATTGGCCACCCCCATAAACAAGGCCCAAAGTTAAGAGCCATCTGACGGTGAACTATCTCCCTTCATCTAAACACGATTTCAATACACAGTGAGTCGGCAGGTCTATAGAGATAGTTTTCTTGTCTTCAATTTTTATATTTGACTTCATGTTTTTTTTGTCCTGTCTTAGCTCTGTTAGACAATAATGTTGCTTTTGATATGTTGCACAGCATTTGCCAGGACACTTTTTTCGTTTTTGATTCTTTATCAGTATCATCACAGTTATTTATGCTGTATAGATTATATTCCAAGTATGCGTTTACTTTTCCCCATTGAATATGAGTAATTATGTCTATTTTCTTTAAGCAATGTGATACGCATTTTCCATTTTCAAAGTCAGCCAATTAGAATTCTGCAGGGTTGATATTTAGTGTAGTATTTCATTCTTTTAAGTATAAGTCTCTTCATTCATATTCATAAAGCCCTACAACTTTATCCCAATTGACACACCTGAAATGGAATAGGCTGTCATGGGGTACAGTTTTTTGTTAAATTCTAACCTTTCACTCCGTTTTGAAAGATTCTTCTCCCCTCTTTTATTAAATCTCTCTCATTTGTAAATTACTTTGCTCGATTTCAGGAGCTGACGGCTCATATAAGCACTATCAGAATCAGTACACCACCAATACTCTTGCTTTAAACAAGCATCAACACAATGAAGAGAGAGACAAGAAGAGACACCTCAGCCACAAGTTTTCACTTACCCAAACATTTGAGTTTAAATGGAGTGGAAATGTCTTGGGCAGCAGAGCAAGCATCCTGTCTACGCTTCGTTCAACCATCACAAATCTGGAGGGCAATATTCAGGTACAAACAATTTTTTTTTTTTTAAAAACTAGATAAAAAACCAGCGAATTCGCGGGACTGAAAGTTTCTCTCCATCCCTCCGATTCCCCCTCTCTCTTCTCTTTTCTCTCTCTCTCTCTCTCTCTCTCTCTCTCTCTCTCTTTCTCTCTCTCTCTCTCTCTCTCTCTCTCTCTTTCTCTCT